>QJNZ01000226.1:0-116718 GCA_004155055.1 Monosporascus sp. CRB-8-3
AATAATAATAATAATAATAATAATAATAATAATAATAATAATAATAATAATAATAATAATAATAATAATAATAATAATAATAATAATAATAATAATAATAAAACCAAAAAAAACAAAGTTTTAAATTAAAATGCAAAGAGGTAAACCGTAAAAGCGAATGTAAACTAATTAATAACTTTTTATATATTTATACCATTAGCGAATTTTCCGCGTTAAGTTATTATTTATTTTTCACTATATGTCGAAAACGATCTTTATGGTAAAAAAAAATGTTAAAATAATATAAATTTTAAGGATTTATCTTTAAGCTTAATTAATTTGTTCTATTTAACTTTAAGGGTATTCCTAAGGGCTTTTTTCCTTTAAGCGCCACCCTGTTATTATTTATTATGCTTAATAATCCTTTTCTACGGTCTTATCACCGATTAATATAGATTTACGATATTTTACATATTATTCCAACCATCCTCTCGCTCGTAACGTCTTTATTAATTAACCAGCCGCAATTCAGAACTTTCAAAACTAATTATTTTAAGCATACATATAATCGTTTCGTTACCGGATTTTCAAACTCGTATTGCGTTTGTTTATACGGCTATTAAGAGGTACAGTTTTATTCGGAAATATATTCCGGTTATGCTCTATAATTCTTTATATATGTACTTAATAAATAACTTAGCTCTTTCTCTTTATATATATATATATATATATATATATATATATAGCTAGATACCCGAATAGTACTAAACTTTTATGATAAAAAGTATTTTTATTAAATATAGCATTAAAATAAATTATTAAGTATAAAATAAATAAAAATAAAAGAAATATAATATTAAAATTAAATTATATTGTCTTACAGTAATAATATTAATGTAAATAATAATAAATTATATACTAATATATATATTAAATTTAATAATTTAATAATTATTATTATATAATAATTAGTATAACTAATAATAAAAATCACTTATTTAAAACAAATATAAATTACGGTTTTTAATACGTAATTAGAAAAAGTTATAAGAAGTCCCTTAACATTACGTGAATTATAACGTTAAATAACAAATGTTATATGATTGTAAGATTGTAATAATGCTAAAAAAAGACGAAATATAAGTACGGTATAATAAGGTCTTTTTAATAAATATAATTTATCGATATATATATCGGAATATTATATAATGTATTAGAATTCGCACTACTAATTTAACTGTTATTAATATTAAGATATATATATTACTTGGTTATATTTAAGATGTATATATTTTAGATTTAAAAGCTTAATTAAAAAGGTAAGTACGCTGCATTCATTTAAAACTCGTTTAAATAAACGTTATACGGGTTTATTAACTTTGCTATATATTAACCTATCGAATTTTAATACGTCCTTTTACGATATATACATATTCGAAAATTTTAACAAAAACTTTTCGTTAATACGTTTAGGAATTAAACCTTGATTCTTATACGGAAAAGCGAACTAAAAACTGCTGAAAATTAACGGAAAAGTAAGAAAAAATAATTTATATAGTTCGACATTAAATTTTTACCCTGCGTCGAAAAATTAAATCGTATATCGTATTAACCCGCTATATTAAGTAGCCGGTTTTTTCATTTTACCGTTCAGTTATAACCGCGCTGGGCTGTAAGACTTATTTTTTCCGAAACGTTTCGAACTTAGTTGGGCGTTAATATAAGATAACGTTTTATATACGTTAAGTTATTACGTTAAAAGTTTTAGAGTTTTAAAAATCGGATTTTTTTTTTACCGCTAATATTAATACCTAATTAAGATCGTTATTTTTAAGTTACTTTTTATAAAAGGTTATTATATAAAGTTTTTTTCCGGTAAGTTGAGGGATATTAATTAGCTGTAAGCTAAATATAAAATGTTAACGTTTATAAGTAAAAATTAACGTAAAAGGTTATGGATATATATAAATAAGTAATTTTATAAAAGGTTAAAGTTTTAAAATTAACAGGTAAAGGTGTCAGATATTCAGATCAATTATTAGCTCCACTGAGCCACGAACCCCTCTTAGGTCGTATCAGCGAATGTTGTTGGACAGTCTCGTATCAGGATTTATATAGGGTCCTGTCCTAGCCTAGTCTTCTTGGTTACAGGGGGCTGTATTCTTACAAAATAGATATTTTTAAGTAATTATAAAAAAAATACCGCGGTTATTATTTTTAATAACGAAAAATAGGTTGCAATAAGGGAATACCTTTTTCCCGTATAAAAAAAGTTTAACGGGATTTTTTATTATTAGTTAGTTTAATTAAATCTTTAGTACCTTTTAAACGTTTTTAAAATTTAAGTTAATACCGAACTTCAGATATATTATTTTATTTAATAATTTAATAAATCCGTTAATATTGTTTTTTACGGTTTTAACATATTTAACTTTTATTCGGCTTTCCTATATCTTCTTCGTAATATAACGCTTTTTTAACTTATTTTGTCGTACCGTCATTATTTTTAAAAACAGTAATAAAGTTTTTAAGTACAAGGCCAAGTTTATAAAACAAATCACTATATTTGTAATTTTAGTAATTACGGTAGTTAATGTGACGTATTTAATTTCCAAAATATATTTCATAATAATTTAATATTACTTTAATACTCATGTTACCGGGTTTTTTATTATTAATAAAATTTATGTAGTAATAAATGTAATTATATCTGGATTATTTATAAAATATATAGGAATTATTACAAATCATTTCAATTTATTATAGGCTTGATATAAACATTTTCCGTTTAATTTCCGGTTTTAAATATATATTCTCGAAGTTTTTTTAAATATTTTTCAAAATATTTAATATATTTTCTATATTTACGAGACGAGGTATTTATCAATCGTATTTATATAGATGTTGTAAACGTTATATTTAATTTGATTATATAAATTAAACAGAATTATTAATAAAATTTACGTAATGTAGATATTTTTATATTATTAATATTTAAATTTTTTAATGCCTTATTAATATATTATTCTTAATTAAGACGGATATTATCTATTTCGGATAATCGAGTAATAGATTTACCGAAGTATTAATCTGCCGTTTTAAAGTTAGTTATCGGGACATTACCGATAATGGCGTTTATTATAACTTTTAAACGTATTGTATTCAAACCGAAAAACAAGAAATTATTAACGTATAAAGTATTTCCTTTATAGATTTTTATATTAAGGCATATCCTATCGTTAAGTAATAATAATTTAAAACCGTATTTATTAAGTACTATGTAGATTTGTTTTATTATACGGTACCGGCCTACTCTGATGTATATAAAGGGTTTATTAGTTTAATAAGTTTTTTAAACGTAAAATTAAAACGTTATTTTTTATTTAAATATATATCGAAATATTCCTATAATATGAAAAAACGTTTTATAAAAATTTGTTTTTTTTAATAGTTATCTAAATAAATAACGATTAAATCGATTTATTAAATGTATTATTTTATAAATATCACGAATAATATAAAGACTTACTAATATACCGCGTATATAATATTTATAATGATTTCGTTATAATCCTTTTTTTATTAAGTAAAACCGTATATATAATTACAAACCTTATATTCTTTTAATTCGCCTATTAACGTATTTTTTTTAATAAAATTTATTTAGTATTTTATAAATAACTTTTAATAATTTTAAGTCTTAATTTAAAACTTAGGGTTATAAATACCCGAATACGAATTAGCGCTGTTTTAAATTAAACCCGTTATAATTTAAAGGTTTTCGTTAGGTGCATTATATATATATATTAGCTTTAATTTTTTTTTGGTGCATTTCGTTTCAGTTTTACGGTTTTCCTTTTATTAATTATTTAATTATTTAATATAAGGTTATTATGGTAGGTATAAACGTTAACGTTTTTTGATAGGGAGTCGATAACGTAATTTACGTTTTATATAAAAAAGTATAAAGTTTATAACGTTTTTTAAGTTAAATAATTTCTTTATTTTATTAATTGTATTTATGTTTATATAAATTTATATATATAGTATAATTAAAAAGCGATTACTTTTTAGTAAATAAATTTTATACTTATAAATATTTTAATAATATAAAAACAAGTTTTTAATATTTTAAGTTTTCAGTTTTTTAATTTTAATTCGATAGATCTTATAGATTAAAACCGTATAACGGCTGCCGACAATACGTAAATATATGTTATCCGATTTGTTTCTTTATTTTTTATTATTTAAAACCCGATTATAACAGTTTTATAAAATAATATTATTAATTATATACTGTTTAATATAATTTAATATGTGAATTATTATTTTTATACTATAATTTTAAAAATACATTAGGATATACATATAAATACCCCTAACTTAAGAGGTACATTCGCTAAATTAAATATTTCGCTTTAGAGTATTATTTTATTATTAAATTTATAAATTATAATTAATTAATTTAAATTTTTTCATGTTATAAAAGTTTTTGAAAAGACTGATTTTAACTTCCCTTTTTTTATTAATACGGAAAGTTTTATTCGTTTTATTATTTAGGGTTAACCTGGTTTTTACGTTTATTATATATAAATAAAGGTGCTATTATATTTAATTTTTTGGCTTTATACAGTTTAAAAATATAGTAACGCCTAATATTTTTTATAATTAGATTAAAATATACGTTACCTATGATAAGACTGGGATTAAGTTAGTTTAAGTTATATTAAAATCCTTCTTGCACGTATTCTCCTATTTTTAAGAATTCTTCGAGGGTATTTTAGTTATCTTCGTTCGATTATAAGTTTTACAAATAATTAAGTTAACGTGTATTTTATTTAGGATCATCCCTATAATTATTTTAATAGTTTATTTTAACCGTTTATCGTTAAGATAATATAAACGATAATTTTAAAGAATAAAGTTTTTTAATATTACTTTTATTATTAAAAGGTTTTTATTATTAATAAAAACTCTCCCTAGAGGAGACGTGACCGTGGAACAAAATTGAACAAATGGATAGATTGTGGTATCGGTTGCTAAGCTTCACCAAGCCCTAACCTTCTCACAGTCGTGGGATTGATCGAGGTTGAAGGTGGCTGGTCTGGAGTTCCTAGCCCTTTTTCCTGGCTAACATCTGACACTTTTAGTCGTGGGACTGGCAAAGGGTCGCAAAGCAGCCATCTTATACGGACTTAAGGTTTACCGCGAAAAGCTTAATATTTCCTAAGTTATCGTTTGTGAGGCATTTTGTATAAGGCTTACTGGATCGAAAAGCTAAAGGGCATAAGGTTTATCAAGGTTGAAGCTTGTCGGCATTACGCGATAATCGGCTTCGAGATAAGGCTTTTCGTAACCAAAACGTATAATTTATTATTACCGTAAAAATTATTAATAATTGCCGTATTCGAAAATACTGGGTAAAGTATTTATCGTATTAATTATTAATATAATAACTTCGTATCTTTGGCTTAGCCTGGATAATACGGTTTGAACCTAACGACCTTGCATTATTAATAAAAACCTGTAAAATTTATAATATTTCGTTTATTTTACTTTATATCATTCCTAATACGTATTTTTATTAAGTTTTATCTATTAAGCCGTTTTTAAAAAAGTTTATTTAAAAATGTTTATTATGATTAATTGTGTACCGTTAATATTAATTAAATAATCTCGTTTAAAATAGGCTTTTTATTTATAAAAAGGCCTTTTAACAGAAATTCGTAACGGGAATATAAGTACGTATAAGGTATATTATAAGATAATCTAATTATTTTCGTTTTTAACCTTTTTAAACATCATAGTTAAATATGTTTAATATTTTAACTTAAATCAGTTTTTTAAATAATAATTATAAATCTTTTATTTTATATATTTAACCATTACTTTGAAAAGAAACTTTCAACGTTATTTATACTAAATACGTTAGTTTCCGAGTTTTACAGTATGTCGTTCCGGTTTTTTTATATATATTATATAACAAAAGGATTAAAGTTCGGGGTTTATTTCGTATATATTTGTTTTTAGAATTTTTATTCCAACTCTCCGTTATTAACTTTATACCTGTTGTTAGGTATAATATTAGTTTGTTATCGATTATATTATTAGGGGCGTATTTAAAAAGCTTTTTTAATATATTAATATTTCTAGATTTGAACCTTTCGAAGTATTATGCGTTATTTTTCGAATAAAGATTTCAACGTTCTATAAACTATTATCCTGTTACATAAGGTATTTAGCGTGTTTTATAGCGCGATTAAACAGCTTTACATTTTTTTTATTTCCGATTAATTAGTTTTTATACTATTTTTAGATTTGTATTTTTTAAAGATTAATTATATTGTTTTTTAAAACCGTTTAAGATAATGTATATTTTTAATAAACGTTGCTAATTGTTAATCTTATTACAGTAGTTATTATTATTATTCTTGGATGTACCGTTATTTCTGTTTCGTTTATTATTACGTTAATTATTTTATTAATTTTTATTATATCCGTTTTTTACGTGATTACTATTTTTGATGTAAATAGTGATATTTTCTATAATTTCAATTAAGGGTTTGCTTTTAGTATTTTATAAAAATCTTTACTATTTTTTTTTTTAGTTATTATTGTAATTATTTCGGGAGGTATTACTTTGATTTTTAAGCTTATTATCACCGTTTTTATTGTTTTTAGTTTTTTTATTCAATAGTAAAATTCGTTATTAAAGTTATTTATTAAGAGGTAAATTATATACTCGGATTTTTAAAATGTGGAATTTATTATTCGATCTTCGTTATTTATTTTTTTTAACGGTAGTTAAGAAAATAGTACCTTATTAGTTTTTACTTAGCTTTATATTATATACTTTAATTTCGTAATAAAGGTCATCAAGCTTTTGTCGTTACTACGCTACTAGCTTAATTCTTTTTTTTTAAAAACGTTAACGGGTTTTTTAGATATAATATATGTTTTACGAAAAACTTATAATATTTTCGAAATTTTTGTAATTCCGGTAATAAACTTTAAAATCGCTTAACGTCTCGTTTCAATAATTGCGTTCGTTATAGATAATATAGTAAATGTAAAAACCTTTATTTTTTCATTAAAACTTATTTTTTTTTAAATCTAAAACCTAAACGGTTTTTTTAAAGTTTTTTATTTTTTAAGCCTTTTAACTAGTTTTCGTTACTCAAGGCGAAAGCGAAACGTTTTTTCCGATTATCGTTATTTAAATCTATATTTAAATCCGAATTTAAATTCGAATATAATAAAATCTTAAATAATATACAGGAATTATTATTATTTGCTTTACTATTACCGCTTTTTCCGTTATTGTATTTATTATTATTTCTTAATAAAGGTAAAAAAGGTAGTAATAAAGACCGTCTTAATTAGTATAATAATAACGTTTTTAATTATAAACCGTTATTAATTAGGTTCCGCGAATAATCCGTAAAATCCTTTAGGAAACAAAATGATTTTTTTACGTTTCCTTTTTTTTAAAAAAGTTTTTCGCTATATTTTAAAGTTTTAATAATAATTTTAAAATTCCTATTAAATCTTTCAGTCAGCTTTCATAAACCCGGTTTTAGTAACGGGTTATTATTAAGATAAAAATCGATATTTTTCGTTAATATCGGTTTAAAATATTTAGATTTTTTTTTTCTATAGGTTATTTATATTATAAATCTACTGAAGTTATTTTTTTTAAAACCCGTTAATCTTATTTAGTTAATTAACGTTATTTTCGTTTAGTAATTACATTCTTAATTAACAACTCGATTTATTTCCGTAAATACTTTATTTCCGTATAAAAGCGATTTTTATTAAACTACGACTTTAATAAATCAGTAAAAATAAATTGAAATTTCAAGATTTTCATTTATTAGATAACGTAGAGGTTATATAAAGGCATTAATTAATCGTTTTAGTAAATCTTTATATTATATTTTATATATAGCCGAATAAATTTATTTTCGTAAACATTACCTATTACATTAATATTAAATAGATTAATTAAAACTTTGTATTAGATTAATTATAATTTCGTTAAAAAATAGTAGAAAATAATAAAAAGCCGTTTATTGTAATCCTTTTTTTTTCAAAATTTAAATATCATTTTTTAGTAGAATTTATGGTAGTTATTAAACTATTATTAATATTAAAATATATAGATTATTTAGTTCTAATTAGAAAATGTTTATTTTATACATAAAAGGTTAATTAACAAAGCAAATGCTTTATATTTATATAAAAAGTATTCGGATAAACATTATACAGTCTAATTCTCCCTATTATATGCTAACGTATTAAATCTTAACATAATGTTAAATACTTACGTTAAATACTTACATTGTATAATAATTATTATAAGTTATATTAATTTTAAAACGTTTTTAAATTAAAGTTTAATTTTATTACAATAGTAATAATAACTAAATTAATTAATTATAAACTTAAATCTTTATAAAAATATATCGCTATATATATATTTATTCTCCTTACGGAACACGTAAGCTTATACTTAAATCAAACATATTAATAAATTATATTACCTCTATTACTAGGCTTTATTTAAACTTAACGTTTTCGCCAATGATTTAATTATACAAGCCCTTATCGACGACGATTCTTAAAAGAATTATAAATGCCTCTCGTACTCTGGAATAGGCTGATAAATTATTAGTCGTAATTTTTTAATTTATATCGATTTATAAGTTAAACCTTAATATTTTTAAACCTGTTATTATTATTTTTTAATTAATCTAATAATTCTTTTATACGCCGGATGTTTCTTAATATAAGTTTACGTAAAACAGGATAATTTCTGCCGTTTTAAAGTAAATCGTACTTAAAAATTAAAAGTAAAACTAGATTTTTTTCGGAAAGGTTATTAATATTAATAAAAATGTTAATATATTTAATTCGGCTATTTATATTATTTAAATCAGATAATATAATCGAGATCGTTTCCCTCGAGATTCTGGAAATACGGAATATAAAGACGTTATGTTCGCATTTCGCCAGTATATTTTAGTTATTTTAATTAATAAGGGGTTAAGAAAATGCCCTAAAATTAATCGAGCTTAAAAAAGGTAACTGTCGTAAAATTAACAAAAGGTTACAAAGCAGCCCTTCTATACGGACTTAAGGTTTACCGCGAAAAGCTTAATAATTCTTAAGTTATTATTTAACATTCCCTTTAGTAAACCGTAAAAAGAGAAAATATAAGCTTTATTAAGGTCGAAACTTATCGGTATTACGCAATCGGTTTCGGGATAAGGCTCTTTATAACCGATGTATAATTTATCGTTGCCGTAGAAACTATTAATATATACTGAATTCGAAAATATTAAATAAAATATTTATAGTATTAATTATTATGATAATTACTTCGTACTTTTAGCTTAACCTAGATAATTCGAGTTAAACCTAACAATCTTACATATATATATATATTTAATAATATTAATCTTATTTAATACCGATTCTTAAAAGATTAATTTTAAAATCATATTTTGTAACTTTTATAAATATAATAATAACAAGAATAATAAAAATAATAATAGAATTTTAATACTTATAACTAAATAAAAAAAGTGATTTTAATTTTGTTAAGACCTATATCTTAAAATTAAATATTTTCATAGTTTATTATATGATTTAAATTGTAAATTATGAAAAAGTAATAAAGTTTATAAAAAGTTAGTAAGTAATTCACAGTTATAATAACTAAATATATATTTTTATATATTAGTAAATAAACCTGTTAAGAAGTTTGTCTAGTATATAATTTCAAATATTTATACATATTAATTCACGTCATCGTGTAATGTTATATATATATAACTTTATATATTTATTAAGAATCAATTTATATTGTTTATTCACTTATATGTTTTATAAATATAAATAAATTTGTATTATTTTCGTAATATTTAATAAGAAATATCGATTAATTATAAATTTACATTTATAATTTTATGAATTAATTAATTTAAATAGTATATCGTTTTTTTAATTATTAAGAATCTGAATTTTTATATTATTAATATAAAATAAAAACTAATATATACATTTTAAACCTTTTATTAACTTAATTCTATAGGTTATATATACATCGTTTAATATTAAATCGGACTTTTCTGTTATCTTTTTTATTTTTAATAATAAGCTTTTAAAATAAATAAGGATTATAATCGAATTAATTCTGTAAATCTAGTTAAAATCTTTATATTTTCAAACCATTATACAGAGTTTTAATTAGGAATTATTATATTTTAATATATTTTACCAGTAATAATTTTATATTATATAGAATAAGAATATGTTATTTAAATAATCGATTTATTCTCGGTTACTATTTAATTCTCGATGAACTAAAAATAAAAAATTCTAAATCTAATACTTATTTTAACTTTTGATTAAAGTATAATATATAAACTTAATTTAGTCATTTTACGTTAATATAACTATTAACAGGAATATAATATAATAAATTAATATTATATAATATTATACTTTTTAACAACCGATATAAAAAATATTATGATTTTACTATGATTAATAAAAATATAATAAAATAAAAGATTATTAAACATAATTTTATTTATCTATTTTATATTATTAATAAAACGTAATGGTAATAAAGTAATTAAGTACCACCTGAATATTAAATTAAATATCATACTTAATACCCTTTATAAACTTAGGAAATATTTAAGTTCATAATTTAAAAAAATTTCTAAATATATTTTTAAATAATACTTAATAGATAAACCTTTATCTTTTATTTCGAAAAGATGTAAGTTATTATTATTACAGTTTTCTTACCTTTATATTTCTTATATTTTGCGTTACTTACTAGTGCATTTTAGTTTATTTCTCAATTATTACGATTCGTATTATAGCCTGCTATAACTTTATAATTAATAACCTACGATAGCTTTTTTTTTAAACAATTGATGTATTATACCTTAACAAATATATAACGGTATATTAACACATAATTCTATATTTTATTTTTAAATATCTTAATAAGTAAGATTATTAAATATATAAAACAACTATAAAATAAATCGTATAAATAAATTTATATACAGTTATTAAATTCTATTTACATAATTTACGTTAAAGTAAAAATACGCAATAATTATATTCATAATTAATATAATTATAATTTTATTTAATATTTTCGAAAACCGTAACTTTTAATAATATTTACAATTATGATAAATTATATATTTCTATGCCGAAACGCTATATTCCGAAACTTATTATTAAGCACTCGTAAGTATGTAATTTTATCCATTAATATTAATTTCTAAAGATTATTTACGTAATATGGATTAACTTCGACCATAATAACCCTTATCTTTTTTACGCGTTTATAAAAGTGATTTTTTAACAAGTAAATAAAAATTTAAAGCATTCTAAGCTTTTCGCAGTAAATATTAAATTCGTATAAAATAATTATTTTATAACCATTTTGCTCGTTTTACGAATTTTTTAATTTCGATTAAAATCAAGTTATTTTTTGAACTTTTACGAATTGAAATGCATAAAATATACTCGTTTTATGGGTATATTATATCTTCATATTTCGTATTTCCGGAATTTTAATAGAAACGATTTCGATTATATTATTTAATTTAAATAAAATAAAGCAATACATTTAATATATCTGTACTTATATTTATATTCCTAAGTTCTATGTAAATAATCGGGGTTTATTTTTAATATTCGAATATAGTGTAATTTATAACCCTAAAAATAGTAAATCTTTCGCCAAATTTACATATAATAATAGGTAATATATATCAAGATATTACCAGCAAAATTAATAGATAATAATCACGATACTAAGAAATTTAAAGATAAACTTCTAAATTAATATAAAAAGAATTACGGACTACAATATATCCGCCTGCTTTAAATTGCGAAAAATATTTAAAATTCCGGTAAGAATCGGCGTCGATCAGAGCTGCGTGAAAATTAGGTTTAAGTAAAATCTAGTAACCGATATATTATAATGTATTTATTAATTTAATTAAGTTACGGGATTATATGTTGTTTTAAAGAAAGTAAATAAATTTATATTAAGTATTATATAATACGGCTTGAATCCAACGACCTTGTATTAATTATTATATTATTATATATTTTCGGTAAAAATTTATTTTTATTTCATTATTATTTACTAAGTATAGTAAATTAAAAAATATATAAATATTAAAGCCTTACTTTATAATTTTTTTAATCAATTTTATTTACCTTTACCTGTATTTTTTAAAATTCTTTTTCTAAGGCGTAATCCTGTTAAATTTATTACTTTCGATTAATAACTCTTATAAATTTAATATTAAATTAGATAGATTTACGCTATTTTTTATAGAACTTTTATTATAACTTTGTTCGTAACCTTTTCTTAAGTACATATTAATTAAAATAATTTTTTTTCGACCGAATTTAAGAATTACCTTTATTACTTAAAAAATTATATCTTTTAAAAATAATCTATTACATATTACTTTTTATTAGGTTTGAACTATTATTATACGTTAAAATAAAAAGCGAAAAACACCTTAAAAATACCTGATTTTATTTTATTTACTTTTTAATTACTAAGTATTTAGCTATTACGGGGGAAGTTATTTCGGTCCGTTACGAATTCGAACGCGTTTTAAATATTACGCCTTTTATTTAGTTAATATTTCGCTTTATATTTATGAATATTTTAAATTTAGCGTTAATAATATACGGCTTAAGTATATTAAATATTAAGGTGTTTTTAACTGTCTTTATATATCTTAAATGGAATATATTTTTGATTCTTTTTTTAGTTATATCTATATATATCTTATTATTTATAAATAAAGAAATAATTTTATTTTGAAGCTTAGTATAACCGCTAGGAGTAATCGAACCTGGTCTTTTAAAACCGTCTAATATATAACTAGGTATTACGTAGTTTTCTATTCTTTAATACTAAAATTTTAATATAAATTTAATTTCCAATAGAAAAAGAGATATATTTAGTATTTAGGAACTTAAATGATATTATCTTATAATATACCTGCTAATATTAAT
Source organism: Monosporascus sp. CRB-8-3 (assembly GCA_004155055.1). Lineage (NCBI taxonomy): Eukaryota > Fungi > Ascomycota > Sordariomycetes > Xylariales > Monosporascus > Monosporascus sp. CRB-8-3. The sequence goes on from QJNZ01000226.1 coordinate 13,057, forward strand.
TATACGATAAGACTTAATAATTACTTAATTAATCTAGCTGTTATATATTACAAGGTTTTACTTTATAGCATTATTAAACTTAAAATAATATCTGTTAACTTTATATTTACTTATAACTAATTCGAATAATAACTATGTTATTAAATTTCTAAAAAGATTATAAGCCTTTTAAAACGAAATAATAACTTCCCTTTATTAAATGTAAGGATTCTTTTAAAAGACTAAACATTATAATAACTTTCTTTAGTAATTTTAAAAAGACGCTTTTATACTTTAATTTGAATCACTTATAAATAACTGAAAATCTTATATAAAAAACATCTTCGAAAAAATAAAGGAAACTATTATAAAGTAAAAATTATTTTAAATTATTTAATTAGTAGTTAATAAAGACGATAAAGGGTTATGTAAGCTTTGTACACCGGTTTTTGAACGGAATTTTAATAAGGTATAATCTTTTTTTAATAATTATATCGGGCGTAAATAAAATATTTCCCTTTTAATTTCTTATTTTTACGGATTAGTAACAGGTTATAATAATATAACGGCTAAGCTAGTTAACTAACTATTAAACCAAATCGTACGGTTTATATTAGCAATCGTATTATAAGATCTAAATAACGAAATTAACTTAATTACGTCTAATAATACTAAAATTATTTTAGGTACTTAAATTATATTGCAAGTTAATGTTATTTAAAATTATAAAATAACGAACGTATATATTTTCATTTATTTAATATGGCTTAATATTGTTTAGTTCGATTATTACTAAGTAATAGTAAAATGTTTAATTGTGTTTATTAATCCTTAATACTTTTTTCGCTAAACAGCTTTAATTACGTAACTTATCGGGGTCGTTCCTTTACTTGGTCCGACCGTTTTCAAGGACTTTCCTTAATCGGGTCGTAATATGATTTTTCTCTTTTCTAAAATTTTGTCCTTAAAATTAACGTCGGTCAATCTTTTTTTTAACTTTGATATATCTGGTTGTATTATTAAGTTATTTCGAACAGCCTTTTTTTTTATTGTTCGTCGTAAGAATTTTCTTTTAATTTTTAACGAATTTAATTTTAGAGTTCTACTTTATTCTTGATATTTTAATAAGAATTAAAAATGCGAAATAATAAAAGACGTTTTAAAATGCAAGGTTTATATTTAACGTAAATATTTTTGCGACGGAAGTGGCATTTTTTTATCTTCCTTAGAAAATATTCGTAGAGAGAATTAACGGTTAAAAAAGGAAAAAGCGCTTGCCAAAAAGCGTTTTTTAAAATTATAAAAACGTTATTAAAAGGAAATAAACCGTTATGAAAAGGAAATAAACGATACTATTATGCGGTCATTTCGATTATATAAATAAAAAGCTTTATTTTATTTTAAAAATGTAAAAATAATATAGCGGATATTGTAGTTTTTGGAAAAATTAGAAAAATAAAAACGATTGGAAATAATAAACGTATCGATTATTGCCCGAGCCTTTAATTTGGTCGACTGGTTTATTTTCGAGACGACCGATTAACCATCTTTAAATAATATAAACTAGGGAACTTTTAACCCCGGCGTTATTGGTAAAAGTTTTTTAACAAACGTTAGGCGTTAATAAAGTTCTTAGTAAGCTCCCAGGTGTTCTCGGAGTCTAGGTGGTTTTTCCATTTAATCAGCCATTAGGTAAACCCTTTTTTTTTTCGTATATCGAATATTTTTTCGACTTCGTAAATTTCTTTTCTTTTTTTGCTTTTACGTTATTTTACGCCGTATATACTTTAATAATATCCGCTATTAATTTAAATATGGAAATATAAACAATTAAATGGAGTTTAACTTCAAGTAATAACTTTAATTAATAATTATTTTTTAAATCTTTCTTAATGATTTTATATAGGCCGATATATTTAAAATCGAGTTTTTAATTTGGGTATTTAATTTTGATATTTTTAGTAATTAAGTAAATTATTTTCTTTTTGGAAAGAGTTATTTTTATTTTTATTTTTTTAGCTATAATATTTATTTATCTGGTTGCGTATAAATTAAAGTTTTGTTTTTATTTTTTAGTCTTATTATTTAAATTATTTTAAAGTAAAAATTCCTTTAATATTTACTGGTTTTTTTTCGTATATTTTCTATAAATTTCTAAGGTAATATTAAAGTTAGTAATTATTAAAATGGTTTTAATATTATCGTAATAGCTGGTATTATAAGCTAATTATGTCATAAATAATTTCTTAATCCAGTTATTTTTTTCGTAATTAATGTAATATCATAAATACGTTTTTAATATTTGGTTAATCTTTTCCGTTTATTTATTTATTTATAATGTCAAGGTATTTAATAATTTATAATTTAATTTAAGTTATATTATTAAGGTTTGCCAAAATTTTAAAATAAACGTTATATTTTTATTTAAAATAACTTTTGTTGGTAATCCGTATATATTGCATATATATCTAAAAAAAAATGCATATTATTTATTTGGCGTTTATATTCTCGTTATAAAGTAAAAACTAAAAGAATTTTATAAATTAATTAACGATTATAAAAATGCTATCGTAGTATATATCTGTAATTAAGTTTTTTAATAAAGGAAGTTTAATAATAAAATCGAATATAAATAAATTTCATAATCGTTTAATAATTGGTAATGGTTGTAGTTTTCCGTATAGTTTGTGTCGTTTGGTTTTTGCCTTAACGCGGATGTCGTATTATTGTATAACTTTCTGTACGGTTAATTTTATTTTAGGAACATAATATGTTCATCGTAAACGTTTTAGGGTTTTATAAATCTCTGGTTATCTATGTAGTTAATATTTATATATTTTTCGTATTACGTTTTCTTGGTATTTTTTTAATATGTAAATTTTATTTATTTTTTATTTTTTAAGTAGGTTGTCATAGTATTACTATATTTCTTTATATATATTTGGTATGGATATTTTAATAGTATTAATATGTTGTTATTATACATATCCTTTTATTATTCGTCGAAAATAATCCGTTATATTTTTCCTTTAAGATTTTTTAGGTTTAGTCGTTTGTTAAAAACGTTCGTTTTACCGTTTTTTGATTTTTTGCAGTAAATAATAACGTAATTAAATTTTAAAAAGTATTCCGTATAACGGACTTATTATTTGATTAGTTTTCCAGTAATTACAAAGTAAAATATGTTCTTATATTTTATGTATACTTTTATTTAATATTAGTTTTTTTAAGATAATGTTTAAATTTTATAAAAATTTTAATAACAATTAGAAATTTCTTATTATAAATGGGATAATTTAATTTAATACCGAATAATTTATAAATGTAAAAAGTAATAAGGTTTAATTTCCTTTAATTATTTCGTTAAGAAATTATTACTTTTAAACCAAAATTTAAAATATCCGTTTCGAATTCTATTTGTTTATTTAGATCGTATATTATTAAAACAAATTCGCTAATAAAAACGTCCTTGAGCTATTAAAAAGTGTCCTGTATAATTAGGGCCTATATAAAGCGTCGATCCTTCATAGTAATTTCCGTTAATAATATCGCGATTTTGCTAAACTATCGTATAAATCGTCGATAATAATTAGCGAATCTAAGGAATATTTGCACCTTAGTTACATTAGTAAATACCTTCCAGTTCTTAATTACAAAAATAATTTTAAGGTTTATCTTAATATATTTTAAAATAAGAATATATTTTAAGTACTTAACTTTTTAAATATAAAAAGTATTTGTTTTTTATGTTAACTAAAGGATTAACGTTTGATAAAGCTTATAAAACCTTATAAACGTATTTTATATATTCTTTTTTTGTTTTTGAATAAATAAGGATATCGTCGAGGTAATACATAATAAAGATATTAATGTATTTTCGAAATATATAATTAACTATCCGTTAAAAAGTTGCTGGTACGTTTGTAAGTTCGAAAGGTATAATACAGTATTCGAATAATCCGTATTTCGTTTTAAAAGCCATTTTTTATTTGTTTTCTAATTTAATTTCAATTAAGTTATATTGTTTCGAAAATTTAAAACTGTAAATTATTTAATATTTTATAATTGGTTTTTAATTTTAATAATTAAAAGTAATAATGTTTTGTTTTTAACGGTAATATTATTAAGTTGTCGATAATTAATAATAAATCGTAATTTTCCGTTTTTTCGTAAAACGAAAAATATTAAGTATTTTGCTAACGATTTAAACCGTTATATATACCCTTTTCGTAGTTTGTTTTTTAAGTAATCGCGAAAAACGTATAATTTTATTTCGTTTAAGTTGTAAATAAGGTAAAAAATCAGTATTTTGCTATTTTCAAAAATTATTTCGTAATTTTATTTACTGTATTATAATAATTTCGTATTAAGCTTTTTTCTAAAAAGCTTTTTATATTTATAATATTATAGTAATATTTTTATTATTTATTTTAGTAATTTCTTAAGTTATACTTGTAAGTTGTCGTTTATTTATCGAAATTGTACTTTAAAATTTGCAATAACGTCTTGTATTTTTTATTATGTTTTTTATTTTAAATATATTTTATCGTTTTAAGTAATAAAGTTCTTGTCGTATTTTTATATCTGTATTTATTATTTTTATGGATCGAATATTATGATTTTAAATCTTTTTTATGTTTTCTTACGTTAAGAAACGAACGGAAGTTTACTTAATTAGTTTCCTAATTAATTAAAGGGTTATACTGGCGTAATTATAGTTTTTTAAAAATTATATTATATCCTGTTAGTAAAATAAAACTAAAATTAATAATTTATTTTTTCTTTTTAATAAAGGTTTTAAAATAATTAATTTGGCGTTTAAATTATCCGTTATCGTAGGCGAATTTTTAACCTTCAGCATTTTTAACGTTATAAAGATAACTTTTATTTTTTATTAATTTTAATTAATTTATTACTTCCGGATTAATATAATTAATAATTATCGCTTTATAGTTTACTATTACGGTATATTAAATTTTTTTAAACGGTATTCTTATAGTAATAACGTTATTACCCGTAGCTCTAATTATTACGTTTAAAGTTTTTTTAAGGTATAATAATTTTACTTTTTTTTTTACATTTTTCTGCGGCTTTATTTTAAAAGGCGTTCTAATTTTGGGATTTGTAATGAGTCTTTAATCTCGGCCGTACATTTTACGTTTTTCTACTAAAATCTTTCGATATATCGTTTTAAACGGATTACTTGTTCCTAAAATTATTTGATTTGTTATTATATTTTTTATCGTTTATAAGTTTGCTTTATAAATTTTTTCCCGTAATTAGTAAAAGTTTGAACCGTTTTTTTATTCGGTAATATTAATTAGGAATTATTGCTTTTTTCCTATTAAGTCTTCTATTCTGTATCTTATTAATCCGTTTTAATAAAGCTTTTGATTTTTTCTTTAATAGCCCGTTTATTTTTCGAGTCCGGAATAAAAACTAATTAAAAACTTAAATTAATAATAATTCGGTAATAATACTTTTTAACCATTCTCTAAATTAACTTTTTTTATTTGGTGGTTATATTATCTATAATAATAAAAAAGGGTTTTTTATAAGTATAACTTTTTAGGTAGCCGGTTTTATAACGTTACTTTTTGGTCGATTTCGTTTTTGTTTCCGAAAAATCGCAGTTATCGGTATTATTATTAATCCTTTTTATTAATTCCTTTTTATTTCTTAAACTCGAATTTTTTTAATATATCCGGGTTATACGTTCATAAATTATTTCTTTCCACTTTTAATAAAACTAATATTTGAGTTTATTATAATAAATAACGTAAATTTTCGTATACCGTCTTATTTTTCCTGAGCAAAAATCCTTATTTTATTCGTAATACTTTTATAATTACTTTTATAACACCCGTTAACTTTATTCTTATTGTTATTTTTGTTATTAAAATAAAGTAAATAATTTTTTTAATAAAACTTTTTTATTTTAGATAATTTTCGTATTATTATATTACCGTATATCGTAACCGGCAGCTACTTTTAAGTTAAATTATATTAATTATTTTTTTATTTACATTCTTATTATTATTTCCTTATTATTTTTTAAAAATAAAAATCTACTTATTTTATTAAGGTTTTTTCGGTATTTTATATTAGAAAATTATATATCTTTTTTTATCGCAGTTATAACATTTAATCTATAACTAATCTTATCGTTAAACCGTTCCGATTTTTATAAGGCCCGGCGTTCTGCCGTAAAACATATTTATTTGTTATAAAACGTTAATATTAATTATATATCTAAACTTATTACCTCGTTACGTTTTAAAATTCCGGGTCCTTTATATTTATTATCTGTCGTCGATCTTAAGTGTTATCTCGATATAATCGGTTAAGTATTTACGCCGGTTTTCTTTAAAAAACTCCTTTTAAATTTCCTTTTTTAAACTATTAAGAAACTTAATTATATAAACTTTTTATCCCCAGTTTAGTTTAAATATCAGCTGGATAAAAATATTGCCATAAATCGAAATGGTTCTCTTTTAACGCATGTTTTTTATTTAATTTTTATTTTATTTTTTCGTTTATTATTTTAAGTACCTTTTTTAAAACGTTCTCGAATTTCTTATAATTGTTATAAATTTTTACTATTTCGGGGTTCCGTTATTTCAATAAAAAAGTTACGTACTCCTTACGTACTAAAATCAAATAACCGTATTACCCTTGAATAACCCGGGCGTAAACTTAATTTAAACTGTAAAAATAACAAATCGAATAAAGAAAATACCTGAAATACCGTCGGTACTAAATTAAAAATAATTGTAATTTAATAAAGGTCCCGTTAAAAAATTCGGGTTTAAATAACTTTAAAACCTTTCCGGGTTTTTTAATAATTATTAATTAAATTATTTAAAAACCTTTACCGTAAGAGGAAATTCCCTTTATTTTCTAATGCGTTTTTTCCTTATTTTTCTATTCAAAACGTTTATATATAGCCTGAAAAAATGTAATAAAATCGCCCTTTTCTCTCTTAAATTAAATAATACGGTTCGTAATAATATTAAGTTTTTCTAAAACCGTTCATATTAAAAAACGGAAACGCTTTTTTTCGTCATCGGAACCTATGAACTTTTCCGGAACCTTATAAATAAATTATTTCTCGGCTTATTTGCTGGTAAATACAATATTAACGAAAATTGCTTAAAGTTTAACAATATTATTAAATAAAAACTTAAAACGTATAACTGTTAAGTTAATTAACTAACTATTAAATTAAGTCGTACGGTTTATATTAACAATTACATTATAAAATTTAAATAACGAAAATAATTTAATTACTTCTAGTAATATTAAACATATTTTAAATAACCAGGTTATACTATATGTTAATGTTATTTAAAATTTTAAAATAACGAACGTATATATTTTCCTTTATTTATCATTGCTTAATATTACCTAACTCGATTTTTACTAAATAATAACCAAATGTTTAATCGTACTTATTAGTATTTAGTCATTTTTTCGCTAAACAGCTCCGATTACGTAACCTATTAAGGTTGTTCTTTTACTTAGTCTAACCGTCTCTAAGAACCTTTCCTAATCGGGTTATAACAAATAAATGTACTGATTAAAAATGCGACTCTTTAGTTTAAGATTATATTTAAAAGGGGTTTATAATATTAATCTAAGAACTAAATCGAAAAACTGTCATAATTTATATTAAGTATAAGATATTTAAACGTACCTTTATAAAGAATTTCGAAAAAATAAATTAACGGCCGAAGGCTTAAGTTTAAAAAAATATATTAAAAGCGAGGTTTTAATGTTATAACTATATCCTTATAAAATTATTAGATGAATTATACTAGAAAGAAAAAAACCGATATAATAAAATTTTATAAAAAGGTAAAAAAGTATTAAATAAATATAAATAGAAGTTAGTTAACAAAGATCGATTTAAGTATTTAAGAGTACATATTACGATAACGATTAAGATTAAGAATCGATAATATTCGTATAGAATTAGAAAATTTAAACTACACCTAACATGCCACACATATGAGCGAGAGACACATATAAGCGAGCCGCTTTTTGGCACTCCGCAACAACAAATTCAAATAACTTAACAACAACATATCGCATTAATTCAAATCAATCGGATTTTTCTTGGCTAAATATATCTACAACTTCTTTACAAGTACGCGCATTATATCCGGGCTTATTGTAAACGCCACATTTCCGTTTTTTCGTCTTAACTTTCTTACGACAACCCCCCCCAATTGTTGTTGGTTGCATTTTTTTATTACCCCCTTCTTTTTGGGCCAAAAAAGCTTATCCTTCTTATATAGTAAGTATTCCTCCTTCTTAAAAACGTTTATTTTTAATCCTGCAACGTTTACTTAAAACGTAATTCGTTTCGTATAATTGGACGTTTTCTTCCCGGAAAAAAACGGCTTTATACAATAACAACATATAACCTTTTGTCACAAAATTAACCAACTCAAATATCCTTATTAACGAACTACCTTGATAATTTTTAATTTTCCTTTGCAAATAACGTCCTTATTTTATTACTTTACGGATATTTCTAAGGATTTTCGTAAACGGGGAAGTAAAACCGGCGGAAATTAACGGGGAAACAATTAGTATAGGTACAACTGGAAAAATTTCGAACTTGGAAAGGACGTTATTAAGATCGAATAAAATAAAGCTAGCTTTCGTAAATTTAAATTTAATGTTATCGGACGTCATAACAGCTTGGAACGTATCGTAAAAACCGGCGAAAAAATCTTTTTTAGCAATATAAGTATAATAACGTCGTATTAAATTTTCGATATACCGCAAATAAACACGTTTTAAAACAAAAAAACAAAATACATTAAAAGGTTAAAACCGGTACGAAAAATACGCAGGCATACAAAGCGTAATAATATCGTAACTAGCGCAATATTCTTCGAATTTTATCGAATAATGGCTTTCGTAACCGTCGAGGATAAAAAAACGTTTCGAATTTTTCGTACGCATCCGAATATATTTATCAAAATGCTGGATTTATTTTAAACCTAATTCATTTATTATCTAGCCATTATTACTTAATATAATCTTCCAATCGGCTGCTGGTAATAAATTATCGTAATATTAAAACCCAAAATAATTTTTCCCTGCCATAATAACAAATAACGGTATAACCCAACCTTAAAAATTAACAGCTTAAATAACTATAACCCATTCTTTATTCCCTTATTACGCTTATCTAAATCTTCCACGTCTTTCGGCACTAGTAATTACCATACCCGTTACCATAAAAAGCCCCATCAAAAATCCAGTCTCGTCGAAGTTATAAATATCCTTTTCTGCGATACCGTACTTCGCGATTATAACCCGAACAAACTCGAACCACTTACGAAATATTTCTGGATTCTCGGATAAGATCCGTTAATAATCGATCTTTCGATTTAAACACGTCTAAAGTTTTTTTTACCGTCTAACAAAGTTCAACGCCTAATTAACTCCGACGCATTCCGCAACGCGCTAGGCCAGCAATATATTAACCATATTTTCAACATACTAAAGCCGGACAAAAAACACTCGCATATCTAAGTCAAGGATTCGGTCAACAATCGATTTTTCTTCGGTCAACGTCAATTTCTGCAAAAAAAGGATAATATCGGCTCGGGCGTATCTACCGCTAAAACGATGTACTAAAGTAAAATATGGAACTTCATAAATAAAACTAAGCTTTTTGTAGCTAACTTTCGGGTCTCGTTTTTTAACCTAAATAGCTAAATTTATTTTCGCTTCTTTTATAAAGCGTTCCATAACGTTAATATTAAAAAATAAACAATTAAAGATAGATAGTTAAAATAGCGAAAAAAGTCTCTCGCTCATATATATCTCTCGCTCATATATATAGTACGTTAAATAATAAGCTTTAATACGTAATTAATATTAATAGCATATAATAAATTAATACGTCGAATATTAAGAAAACCAACTTTGAAAAAATTAAAGCGATTTAATTAAAGGCTTTAATTAAATATATTAATTATTAAATGTCAGCAGTTACAGTAATTAAATGCAGGAATCTGGTAAAGTGCGTATCGTTATTCTAGGAAAGACTGAAAAGGTCTGGGGGTAATCGCCCCTTATATATACGTTTAGCTGTACAAAGGATAGTTCCTGGACAAAGGCTGTCCTAGGCAGCATCCGCAACCTAGACGTACCAGCTGCGGGCATCTAAAAGTACTAATTACCGACACGTCCTTTTGCGTTAAGTAACTTTGTTTACGTAATTTTTTAAAATTAAATCTAAAACTTTAAGAAAATTTATTAAAAAGTTATTAAAATTTTTAATTTATATAGAACTTAAACCTTTATCTCTGTTATTCTCGTTTAAAATAAGGTTACGTAATTAACCGTTATATTAAAAGGCCGGCCTTTTCGTTTTACCGTTTTTTCGTAACTATCCTGGAATACGGGGCCTACTTTTTCCGAAATATTTCAAATTAAGCTGGACGTTAATATAGGAAAACGTTATATATGCGTTAATTTAGTAGGTTAAAATTTTTATAAATTTAAAAATCGGTTTTATTTTTTAACGGTAATATTAATAAATAAATAAGATTATTACTTTTTAAGTTTTTTTTATAAAAGGCTATTAAATAAAAGTTTTTTTCCGGTTAATTAAAAAATATTAAGAAATTATAAGTTATATATAAAATATTAACGTTTTTAAATAAAAATTAACGTAAAAAGTTATAGTTATATATAAATAGGTAATTTTATAAAAAGTTAAAATTTTGAAATTAACAGGTAAACGGATACTTTCGGCTAATTATAAAAAAAATACTACGGTTATTATTTTTAGTAACGAAAAATAAATTTTAATAAAAAAACGCTTTTTTTCCAGTATAAAGGGAATTTAGCAGGACCATTTTTTTACCAATTATTTTAATTAAATCTTAAATATCTTTTAACTTTTTTTGTATTTTTTTAAATCTTAAATTAATTGTAAACCGTTCGAAATCTGCCCTATTAAATAGCTTTATAAGTCCGTCGATAGGATTATTTTTGTTTTTTACGTATTAAAAGTTAATTTCTTTTTCGAATTTCTTAACGTACGTAATAGTATTTAATTCGAATATAAAGTTTTTTTCGTATCATCTACGTTTTTTTTACCTATTTAAACGTATTTATATTATTTTTTAAAATAGGAATACGATTTTTAAATATAAGCCTTAATTTTGTTTAAAAGCTTTTAATCCTAGCTACCTTTATAATTATTATTTTTACTTTTACGTATTTTACTTCCGTAATATATTTAATAATAGGATTTTATAATTTCGAAATTTATGAAATAAACGTTTTAATTATAAAGAATATATAACCTATTATAAACTTTATTAACTTATAATTATTTATAAAATTTATATTTATTATCCCGAATAACTTTAAGTTATTATATTTGTAATATAAATAATCTTTTTATAACTTCCAATACCGAAAAGATATATTTAATATACCGTTTAAATATTTCGCTAATCTTTTAATATTTTCCTGGTATTTAAATAACAAATTGCTTATAAACCTTACCTAAGTTAACGTTACAAACGTTATATTTAGTTTATTAATATAATTCGAAAAATTAAATTTCCTTATTAGGTTTGCATATTTAAATGTTTTTTTTTTACCAGTTACGCCGTTATATTTTATAACGTATTTTAAGTAATCCATAACGAATAAAATAAGTTCTTTTTTTATTTCGTATAAATTAATTAATTTTAATAACTTTTTAATATATTGTTATTAATTTAGATTAATATCTTTTATCGGTAAGGAACGGATAATTTATACGCCTAGATACCAATCCGCATTACCTAAGTCCTTAATCAAAACATTTTTAATAATCTTTTTAACAATATTTTTAAAACGTTATTTGTTAAAACTAAAAAATAAGAAATTATTTACGTATAAGGCGATAACGTTTCTTATTTTAAGGTTATAATATATTGCGTTATCCGAAGTTAACAGACGAAAACTTTATTTCGCGAATATTTTTTTTTACTTTTTTCTATTAAACGGTTCCGGTTTATTTTAAACCTTGTAATAAATTTATTAATTTAATAACCTTTTTAGGGGAAAATTTATATATCTTTTTATTTTTTAAATACGTATTAAAATATTTTTTTAATATCGGAAATTATTTTATATAAATATTTTCCTTTAATTTACCGTTTAGGTACGTAATAATAAAATCTATCTGGAATATATACCACCTTAAAAAAGCGGTTAACGTTGTTAAAATCTTTTAATATACTGCTTTTATAATATTTGCTATTATTTCGTTATAATTAATTCATTTTCGTTATATAAATCCTTTTACGTAAATATATACCTTATATTTATGTAGCTTTCTTATAAACGTATATTTTTTTCTTAATATTAATAAGATGCCTTTAAGTTATTTCGCTAAAAAGCGTAAATTTAAAGTTTCCGTACGAAAGGTTTTCCTTAATCTTTATAAAAATAACTTTAAACTATATGTTTCGTTTTAAGCTTTTTATAGCTTTTTTTTAAAATCGGGCCGTTATTTATAGTAGTAAATAACTTATAGGTATTAGTATTTAATATATTAATTACCTGTTTATATTCGTAAACGTTCCGGATAACTTAATCGGTATTTTTAAAGTTACTAAAATAGTTTTTATCGTTATTTAACGTTAATAAATTAAAATAGAAAATATATAAACCACTTTCGTTTTCGCCTTTTTGGGTTAAGGCTAACTTTAGTTTTTGAATTAATTTTAGAGCTTTATCTAAGGCCTTTAGGGTGTATAGCTTAGGGATAGTTTTTTTCGAACGTCCTTTTTTATGCTTAACCTGCTTAATTTCTTAGTTCGTATCGTTTTTTAAAACGACGTTATTATCCTTGTTCTTTATTTTTACGCCTTATTTTTAACGATATCTCAAATATTTTTATACGGGCTATAAAAGTGATGGGATGATATTCTTAGGGTTAAGGGGTTTACTTAGTTTTTTTAAGTTTTCGTAAACAGTAATATACGGTGTTATAAGTAATTTACCGCCTTTTAGTAGTTATACCTTATAGTTATATATCTTTTAATAACTTAGTAGTATTTTTTTTATTTTACGGGTTATTAATTTTTTTAATTTAATCCGATAATTTTTATTAATTAAGATTATATATTTATTATCGAGGATTTAAAAATAACCGTTATTAGGTTTATATAATTTATTCGGTTCGAATATATTTTTACAGTATTTAATTGGTATTATATTTTTTACCGTAAACTGGTTTATTTTGTTAATAATATACGTTCTTATTTTTATTACGAAGTTTTAAAAATATATAAGGATTTTTAGTTAGGCAGAGGTTATATATATTTCGTTTTATAAAAATTATATTCCTTATTTTATAACTCCGTTCTAATATTAGTTATATATACTGGAAATTATCAATTCGATATTTTTTATAACGTAAAAGTTCTTAATTATTATTATATTATATTCCTTGTTGTCGTTAAAGTACAGGATTTGCATTTTTTTACGTTTATTTTTTTCATTTAATAATAGCGTTTTTAAACGTTTTGTAATTTACGTAATATATACGTATAAATTTTATTAAATTTCGGTTTTATTTTTAAATAAATAATATTTTTTATATTATACTAAGTTATTTATAATAAAATCAAAATAACCCTTATTTTCGATAATAATAAGTTTAACTAATTTTATATTGTATTAAATATTTTCTTTTATATATTTCCCTTATTTTTAAAAATTCATAAACGGTATTTTCCCTATTTTCCTTTCGTTATACGCCGTATAAAGGATATTTTTTATATCGTTAAAGTTTAAATTTATTTCCGTAAACCTTTTAATAATTTATACTAATCGTTCGGTATTGGGACAATAAAGGTAACGGTATTAAAAGATAATTTTTTTTATAATTTCGTCCATTATTAAAACCTTTCCGTTTTTAAAAACGTTCGAAAGTACGCGTTTTAAATTATCCATTAAGTTATCGCCGTTTTCCTTACCGGATACCTCCTTTAATACGTATCCTTATTAATAATTTTTATTATTTACTAAATCCGGGGCCTTAATAATAAGCTCCGGCTTCCCGTCAAGCTATAGGAAAAATCTTTTTCGAAAGACGTTAATCGTTAATAACTAAGTTTTATTAAAGCTTATTAAAATATTATAATTTAGGTAATTTTCTTTTTTATAAAATATTTCCTCGGAAAATACTTTTAATAAAAAGTTATTAATATATAACGTATACCTAATTATAATTTCGTTTTTTTTTTATATTTTTTTAAAAGCTATTTAACGATATTAATAAAAGTAGTAATTATAGGTCCTTTACCCGTTATAATTTAGATTCCCCTCAACTTAATATTTATTACAATGGTTTTTTTAATGTTATTAATATTATTCGTAATATTAACGATTATTTTTAAATCTTAAAATAATTTATTTATGTTATTTCCGTAAAAGAAATAAATATATAAATGTATAACGCTTTTTATAATAGTTCCTTTAAGGCGTTTACTTTCTTATAACTTTGGGCGATTAGTTATTTAAGCTTTAATGTATTTATTTATTAAAGCTTCTCGGGCTTTAGGGCGTATTGCCGTTAAAGTTTCCCGGGTTTTAAGGCGTTTAGTTATTGAAGTTTTTTGGGTTGTTTTTTAAATTATTTTATCGTATTATTATATAAGGTTTTTTAGCTGTTGTTTTTTAACGTAAGCGTTAAAAATCTTTCCGTTTGATTGGTATAGATTTTTCAGGCCGTTAGGAATAAATTATTTTTCGTTCTTGTTACCGCTATAGGCGTTACAAAAGTTATTACTTTAGTTGTTTTGTTTATTATTGCTCTAACGTTAGTTACGTTTTCTTTTTTTTCCTTTGCCGTTTTTTTCTTTTTGCGGCTTAGGGTAGTTTTTTGCTAGGTGTCCGTATTTGTTACAGTTAAAGTAAAGTGGTTTTTCGTTCTTGTTCTATATGAGCCTGTTATTTCGGAAGTTGTTATTATTATTGTTATTTTTTCCCTTACCTTTTTGGGCGTTATAGGACTTTCGGTTTTTTTTTTTGTTAATACGGTTATGGAATTCGCTATTAAAGTTATCGATTAGCTACTAAAAGGAATAATTAATTTGTTTAAACATTAATTAAATTGTTTTTGTATTAATTATTAGCGCGATCTTTTATAGCAGTAAGGAATATGGTAATTTATTTTTTTAATCCGAGTTTTATGTTATAGCTTTTAACTTTTCGTAATTGTTTTTGAAATTTTATGGTAAACTATACGGGGTTTTTTTATTATATATAATTTTGCTAAGCTTTTTTTAAAGAGACCTTTGTTTAGCTTTACCTGTAGCTGCGTAGGTTTTCCTAAGGGTCCTTAATATTTTCGTTTTTTTTTTAATATTTGTAATTAATTTTAACGGCGTTTTTTTAAACGTTTTGGTAATGGCTTTTACGAAGCGTAATTAATTAAGTTATTTTAGCTTTATTCCGTCCTTATAGCTAATCTTTTTAAGGGTAAGTATTAGAACGTTACTTTAAAGTTTTTAATTAACCTAACTTGTTAAGTGGTTCTATTTGTTTAATAAGAAATTAAAGCGCTTTTAACGTAATTTTATATTATTATTAAATTTGTAAAACATTTTTTAAGCAAACGTTTAATTTGTTAAAGTTGTTTAAGTTATTAGGGCTTAAGGAGTTACTAGGGATGTTAAAGGAACTGTTACGACGGCTTTTTCGTTTTCGGGAACTTTTAAACAAGTTTAAAAGTAACCTATCCGAATTATCGGGGTTCTTGCGTATTACACTTTTTTCTTTGCGTAGTTTCTTTTTTTCGTTTTTTTCCCTTTTCGAGGGATTAAGTTTTTTAATAAATTACCTCCTTAGTTACGTTTCGCTTTTTTTTAAGAGGTTAATCTTTTTTATATTACTTCCGACGACGATAGGGGTTTTTTATAAGCTTCCCGTCCTTTAAACGTTTTATAAGGCGTTTTTGCGAATATTTATATTTTGCAAACCCCGTGTCGCTTTTAATTAAGGCGGTTTTTGTTAAAATACGCCCCCGAACTGGGGTATATCTAATAATCGCTTTACGATATTATTTATTCGCTTTATTATATCGTTTTTTTTCTTTAAAGTTTTAAATTTTTAATTTTATTTTCGACCGATTTATATTTATATTCTCGTACTTTAACGTCCTTTTTACTCCTATTTAAATTGGTGCCTAAGGACGTATAAAGTTTATTTAATTCTAATTAAAGCTGTTATTTCTGTATAAGGGTTTTATATCGGTTTTTCAATTATCGTTACTAAGGCAATATAGTTTTTTCCGTGGAAATCTTAAAGGTAGGTCTTTTTTCTGCCGTTACGTTTATCGTAAATTTTTGTTCTTTCCCTTTATTATAGAATTTTTCGTTTTGGGGGTTTTTTTGATTAAGAGGAAAAAAAAATGGGTTGTTGTTCGTATGTTTCCTGTCCCGTATAAGGACAAAGCCCTTATCGAGTAAGTTATTTTGTTCGATTGCAGGGAATTACCCTAAGGTACGTTCTTATTACTTGCTTACTATCGTCAACCGTTTACTCTTTTTTAAATTAATTAAGCAACTTTTTTTTAAGTTTCGTACCTTTTTTATTAATTTAACCTGTAAATAACCATTTCGCTTAACGTATTACGGTTACCAATTAACCAAAAAACATTACCATATTAGCAGTTACAGTAATCAAATATAGGAATTTGGCAAAATACGTATCGTTATTCTAGGAAAGATTAAAGAGGTCTAAGGGCAATCGCCCCTTACATATACGTTTAGCTGTATAAAGGATGGTTCCTGGACAAAGGCTGTCCTAGGCAGCATCCGCAGCCTAGACGCACCAGCCGCGGGCACCTGAAAGCACCAATTGCCGACATTAAAACATTAAATGTTAGGGATTTCATGGTTCAGGCTCACATGACCTAGTCTTCGGATATATAGGACAATAGCTCTCCCATAGTTCTGATAGTATACAATGAATCAGACATACACCATTACACAGTTATACGTATCCAGTATATGGCTACTCATAATACGTAACGGAACCCAAGTTATTCATTGATATTTCTTGCCATTTCTACGTCAACCATCTGAACTCCTACGCAATCCCTAACAGTAAAGGCGTATTAATATAAAAAGCCGGAAAAATATCAGTAAAATACCTAGCCCGGGGTAGAAAGTTTGAATATAAAAATAAAGATAAAAAATAGAAATAGTTAATATAGTATAAAATTAAAATATAGATTACGTAATAATAATAATATAATAGATATTTTAAAAAAGAACAGTATTATTTAAATATCCGTTGGATAAATAACGAAAATTTATAATATAGGAATGTAATAATTAAAGATTACAAGAAGTAAAGATATTTTATAAACGACGGGTTATTTAGCCGATTTTATTAAAAAAAAACTAAGAAAAGAGAAAACAGAAAATATTATATTTTAATTCAGTAAAATGTTACAGCTAAATCGAAAATCTATATATACGGAAATTAAATCGATGCCGTCAGATAAATAAAGTAAAAAAAGTAAATATTTTTTAAATTCAAAATAAAAGAGAATTATCTTGTTAATAAATAACACGGATATTATAAAAAGGGTGTTAATTTTAAAAATAAGAAAAAGAAAAATATGAAATTAATATTAGGATTAATAGTTACCTAGTTTAAAAGAAAAACCGAAATTAATTAATAAATGGTATTATGCATTTTATTTTTGATAAAGGGATATATATAAACTAACTTTTTCCCGGTTTCGAATAATAAGATTATTAAATAAAAGAATTAATTTAAAAACTAGAAAGCAAATATTATCAAGGTGTAATTATCGAGATAAAATTATAATAAACCTTTATAGTAAATTTAAAGAATATAATAGGGGATTTAAGATAAAGTTAACATTTTCGCCGAGTACAAATTAATAAAAGATAAATTTAAAACTAAATAATTGATTAAACACCGCTTGTAAAGAGGAAGAACTATAATAATAACAATTAAAATAGTTTTTAAAATAAGTAAAAAAAAAAAAATCCTAATAATACAAAGATTTATAATATTAAAATGCGAAAAACGTAAAGTAATTATACTATTTATTTAAAATTGTAAAAAGAAGGACGTTACTTATAAAAGCAGTGTAAAATAATTAAAATAAAAAGCTAAATTATAATAATTTAAAAAGGTTTTAAATATTAGAATAAAAGTTGGAAATATTAATGTTATTACTATATAAATACGAATTAAAAGGAACTAATTTATCGTAAGAATAAATTACAAGGTAAAGTGCTATTAAGGTATCTAGCTAGCTATGTACAGAAAGCTGATCCATCTATTAAGTACGTATACATACAGGATTACATAGCGCGACCGGAGAGCACCTCCGAAAAAACCGTACCCCTTGGTGGGCCGGATGAAAAAACGTAATGCGGATTATATAACACGGCAACTGACGATAAGATATACGATTAATTAATTAGTTCCTAAAGCCCCTAATTAATTAATCTCATTTATTACTAACACGGTAACGGAACCGAAGCCCTAATTGCTCTAGCTCCTCTAAGCTAGCGCCATTTAAAAGAACGGGAACCTAAGCTGGATTTAAACTAGGAATGTTTTGTAATTAATCGTAACACAGTACCCAAGCCTGTCGTAATTAAAAAAACACCTAGGTTCGTAATTATTAAGCCGTTAAGTTCTAAGAATAAATTACAGAATTATATTTATAAATTATAATAATTTTAAAATAATATATTGGTTTAAAATTTTATATAAAATTACTTAAATAAAATTAAAAATTAAAACGGTATAATATGTTTTTATAATAATAAATATGTTAATTAAAAGAGTAATTATATTAAAACGTATATTTTAAGATTAGGATTATCATTATATTATTACATCCGTTTTAAAACAACATTTAATAATATAAATATTTATATATTTTATAGTATTAAATAAAATATAAACTATATAAATATAACGATTATAAATAGAAAAATATAATAAATAATTATAGTTTTAAAAAAATAAAAGAAATTCAAATAAAACGTATATTAGAAAAAAAATAATACAGTATTATGAAATTTAAAAGATATTTTAATAAATTATTAAAAAATGTTTAAAATATTTTTATCGTATTATAGATAAAAAACTTTATATTAACTTAATATTAAAAAAAATGTGTAGAAGTAAAATAACTATATAAAACGGTTATATCTTAACATTATTATTAAACTGTTTACGTATTTTATATATAGTATTAATAAGACAAATATTTAACACATATAAATTTCTTTTACAATTCTAATAACTGTAACTCTGGGTGTTATTAATACTTAATATAAGGTTTAATTTCGTAGTTTAATTAAGGGTTAAAACAGCTAATTCGTATTTCGATTCGAATACCTTTATTTTAATTAGTACTAATCTGGGAAAACTATATTAACTTGGTACTTAATTTGCTTTATTATTTAGAAAATAACGGGAATAAATAACAGCTTTTAAAGATTAAGTAAAAGTTAATCGTATATAGAATTAATTATTTAATACGGTATATTAAAACTTGCATTACGTTTTTTTAGTTCGTATTAAAGAATTAAGGGTTTAAATGACATTTTTCTTTTAACTTTATATTAAATTATTTGACTGTCGTTAAAAATTAAATATTTTAAAAATATTATTCTTAAAAATATATATATATAAAAGATATTTAATTTTATATTTTCGTATAGAGTAATTGTTAATAGTTTTTACGATTATAATATATCATATATTTTAATTTTAAGAAGCTTTCTTTTAATGCCGGTTATTACCGGCTTAAAAAGTTTATCTGCTTATTGCCGATATGTTTTAACTCTGATAAACTTTATACTTTCTGGCGTTACGGTTTAGCGAGGGGAATTTCCTCGAAAGTAGATAATCATTTAAAAGATGTTAAGCTTCTCGCAATAAACCTTAAGTCTGTATAAGATGGCTGCTTTACGACTTTTCGCTAGTCTTACGATTTCTTTAATCTTAATCGATTTTACGGCTTCTCGAACGCTTATTACTTAAGATAATTAAAACCTGCCCGTTATATCTTTATAAATTATATATATTTTACGTTAATTATTATTATAAACGAAATTTTTTCAGATAATATTAATTTTGATTTTTATTTAATATATAAAGATAATGTACGGAGACTTATATAAAATATTATAATATATAAAAATATATTTAAAAAAATCTCTAATAAGTCTATATAAATAATATGTCAGGATTCGCGGTACTAATCTGACTGTTATTCGTATTAAGATATGTGTATTACTTAGTTGTATTTAGAATATATCTGTTCTAGGTGCAATAAGCTAATTAAACAGGTAAAAACGCTGGATTTATTTAAGACGCGTTCGGGTAAACGTTATACGAGTTAATTAACCTTGTTATATATTAACGTACCGAATCTTAATACGCCTTTTTACGTTATATATATATTCGACAATTTTAGAAAAAAATTCTTTTTAACACGTTTAGGAATTAAACCTTAACTTTTATACAAAAACTCGATGAAAAATTAAGAAAAAGTAATAGAAAAACAATAAAAAACAATTTATATAATTCTGAATTAAACTTGTAATCTGCGTAAAAAAGCTAGGTTATATATTACATTAACGCGTTTTATTAAATAACCGGCCTTTTTTTTTTCCGTTCCGTTATAGTCGCGCCGGGTTATAAGACCTATTTTTTCCGAAACGTTTCAGATTAAGGTAGGAGTTAATATAGAAACAACATTTATTACGTTAATTTATTACGTTATAAGTTTTATAGCGCAATAAATCGAATTTATTTTTTAACGGTAATATTAGTAAATAATTAAAATTACTGCTTTTTAAATTCCCCCTTATAAAAAATTATCGAATAAAGGTTTTTTTCCGGTTAATTAAGGGTATTAATTAACTGTAAGCTATATACAGGATATTAACGCCTTTAGGTAAAGATTAACGTAAAAAGTTATAAATATGTATAAATAGGTAATTTTATAAAAAGTTAAAGTTTTAAAACTAATAGGTAAACGGATACCTTCGGGTAATTGTAAAAAGTATATCGTAGTTATTTTTAATAACGAGGAACAGGTTTTAGCAGGGGAACTTTTTTTTCCCTTTATAAAGGGAATTTAACGGGATTATTTTTTGATTAATTAATTAGTTAAATCTTAAGTACTTTTTAAATACTTTTAAAACTTAAGTTAATAACAAATTTGTTCTATATTGTTTTATTTAATAACTTGCTAAATCCGTTAATAAGGTTTTTTACGTTTTTAATATATTTAACCTTTATTCGGCCATTTTAGATTTTCTGGTATATATAATAGTATTTAATACGTATATAACGTTTTCATCGTAATATAAAGCTTTTTTTAGCTTACTTTTTCGTACCGTTATTATCTTTAAGAACGGTAATAAGATTTTTAAGTATAAGGCTAAATTCTTCGAGGAAAATCCGTATATTTATTATTTCCGTAACTGCAGTACTTAATATTACGTATTTAGTTTTCGAAATATATTTTATAGTAATTGACTATTGTTTTAATATTTATATTACCGGGTTTTTTATTATAAACACAACGTAACTAATAGTAAATTTAGTTATATCGATGTTATTTACGAAACTTAAATTAATTGTTATAAATAGCTTTAATTTATTATAAACGTAATAAAAATATTTTTCGTCTAGTTTCCGGTATCGAATAAATAATTTTGAAATTCCTTTTAAATATTTTAAAAAACATTTGATATATTTATAATATTTAAAAAAACGGGTTACTTATATACCGCGCTTAAATAAACGTTATTAACTTTATATTTGATTTAATTATATAATTAACAATTAAATTTATAAATAAAGTTAACGTAACAGAAAATATCTTAATTATTAGCTTTATTTTTATAACGTATTACGTAATTTAATTATTCCTTAATAAAAAACATTAATTTTACCTTTATATTACTAATATTTAGATTTATTAACGTTTTATTAATATATTATTCCTGGTTAAAACGGACGTTGCCTATTTTCAACGATCGAATAATACTTATACCGAAATATTAATCTGCCGTTCCGAAATTATTTATCGGGACGTTCTCGGCGATAACGTTTATTATAACTTTTAAATATACCTTATTAAAGCCGAAAAATAAAAAATTATTAATATATAAAACGATGACGTTACGGGTTTTTACGTTAAGGTATATCGTATTGTCGGATAATAATAACTTAAAACCGTACTTATTAAATATCGTTCCGATTTTTTTTTTTTTTTTTTTTTTTTTTTTTGCTATGCGGTACCGGCTTACTTTAACCCGTATAAGGGGTTTATTAACTTAATAATCTTTTCAGGCGTAAAATCAAACCATTATTTTTTATTTAGGTATCTATCGAAATATTTTTATAATAAAGGAAAACATTTATAAAGATTTATTTCTTTAAGTTATTATTTAAGTAAATAATGATAAAATAGATTTGCTAAATATATTACTTTTTAAATGCTATAAATGCTATAAAATTACGTTAATATATTGCGCGTACGGTAATTTCAGTTATTTCGTTATAATTAATTCCTTTTCGTTAGGTAAAACCGTACATAACGATACAAACCCTATATTTCTTCATCCTACTTATTAACGTATATTTTTTTAAAATTTATTTAATATTTATTAGGTGGTTTTTAACAACTTTAGTGACTAATGTAAAGGTAAAAATTCCCCGTTATAGGTTTTCCTTAATTTTTTTATAAATGGCCTTAAGTTATATATCCTATTTAAAGCTAGCTATAACCTTTTTAAAACTGGGCCCTTTTTTATTTACGTTAAATAAGCGGTAAATGTTATTATTAAATATCTTACGTAGGTATATATGTTTGTAAATTTGTTAAATTATATCGCAGTCGTTTAAATCTCCGTAAAAATTATTTTCCGATTTATTAAAGAAGTGAAAGTTATTAATATCCGGATAAAAATTAACGCCCTTTTAGGTTAAAGTCGTTATAATCTCGGGATTTTTCTTAGATACCTTATATATATATAATTCGGGCTTAACTTTTTTCGGTTTACATTTTTTTTGTTTTACGGTTTTCGTTTCGTTATTCGTTTAGTTATTTAATATAACGTTATTATTATAATTATAAATATTAACGTTTTTTAGGAAGGGTTAGTAGTAGAGTTTACGTTATATATAAGGAGGTAAAGACTTTATAATGTTTTTTAAATCGGGTAACTCGTTTTTTTATTTATCATACCGGTTTTTTCGTAAATTGATATATATGGCATAACTAGGAAGTAAGCGTTTTTTAACAATTAGATTTTGTAGATATAAGTGCCCTAATAGCTTAAATATAAACCTTTAACACTTTATGCAATTAGCATTTTAACTTTAATTCGATATTTCTCGTCGATTAGGACCGTATAACGGCTATTCATAATACGTAGGTACGTATTATCCGGCTTACACGTCTGTTCCTTATCCGTTAACGTCCGATTATAATAATTCTATGGTATAATATAATTAACTATAAATTATTTAATACGATTTAACGTATAAATTATGACTTTTATAATATAACCTTAAAAATAAATCGGAATACGCATTTAAATAACCGTAACGTAAAAGTTATTTTAAACGATTTATATATTTTATTTCAGGACGTTATTTTAATATTAATTACATAAACTAGAATTAAATAATTTAACCTTTTCCGTATCCCAAAAAGTTTAAATAAACTTATTTTAAATTCCCTTTTTTTAATAATACGGAAGGTTTTAATTATTTTGTTATCTAGGGCTAACCTAATCTTTACGTTCGTTATATTTAAATAAAAATATTATTATATTGTATTTATAATTTTATACACTTTAAAAACGCGGTAACGGTTAATATTATTTATATTTGTAAGGATACAGCCCCCTGTAGCTAAGTCAGAGCTAGGACAGGACCCCATATAAATTCTGATACGAGACTGTCTAACAACATTCGCTGATACGACCCAAGAGGGGTTCGTGGCTCAGTGAGCTAACAATTGGTCTGAATATCTGACAATATTTAGGCTTTAATACGGGTTACCGTCGATCGTAACGGGCTTAATTTAGCTTACGCTATACTAGAATAATTTCTTAACGTATATTTCTTTTTCCTAAAAGTCTTTCGAAAATGTTTTAATAATCTTAACTCGATTATAAACTTTATAGATAATCGGTTTAACGTTTATTTCGTTTACATTAAAACCTATAATTATTTTAATAATTTATTTTAACCCTTTATCGTTAAAATAATATAAACGGCAATATTAAAAAACGAGCTTTTTTAATTCTACTCTTATTATTAAAACCTTTCTATTAACAGTAAAAGTTTATAAGGTCTTTAATATCTCGTTTATTTTACTTTGTACTATTTTTAGCACATATTCCTATTAAATATCGTCGGTTAAGCCGTTTATAAAAAGTTTTTTTATCCGTACGACCAGAGAAAAAAACTTTTTTTGGGACGTTTATTATAGTTAATTTCGTACCGTTATTATTAATTAAGTAATTTCGGTTAAGATATTCCTTTTATTTATAGAAGACTCCTTTAAAAAAGATTTATAACGGAAATATAGGTACGTATAATATATATTATAAAACGATCGAATTATTTTTGCTTTTAAATCTTTTAAGGTTTTAATTAATTATATTAATTATTTCGGCTTAAACTGGTTTTCCTTTAGTACTAATTATAAACTTTTTATGCTGTATATTTAACGATTGTTTTAAAACGTAATCCTTCGCGTTATTTGTAATAAATACGTTAATTTCCGAATTCTATAGTATCTCGTTACAGTTTTCTTTCTATATGTTATATAATTACAATATTAAAGCTCGGGGCCTGCCTTATATATACTAGTTTTTGGATTTTTTACCAAAGCTCTCTATAATTGATTTTACACCTATTTTCAAACGTGGCATTAGTTCGTTATTAGTTTTATTGCTAGGCGCGCATATAAGAAATTTTTTTAATATACTAATATTTCTAAATTTCGACCCTTCGGGGCGCTATACGTTGCCCTTTTAAATAACGGTAATAACGTCCTTTAAAACGTTATCCTATTACGTAACGCGTTTAGCCTTCTTTATAGCGTAATTAAACAGCTTTATAATTTTTTTTTCCGATTAATTAACTTTTACTATATACTTAACTTAATATCTTTTAAAGAGCTAATTATATATATTTTTAAAACTGTTAGAATAAAATGCGTTTTTAATAGACGTTATTAACGCTTACTGTTATTACTGTTACTATTATTATTATTATTAAACCTGCTGTTATTACCGTTTCGTCCGTTATTACGTTAACCGTTCTATTAGTTATTATTATTTCTATTTTTTTAGGCTTTTAATAATCCTTAGCTAAATACCCGTATTACTTATATTTTTAATAAAAAAAATTCGCTTTAAACGTTTTATACAAGCTTATTATTATTATTTTTCCCTTTATTATTGTTATTATTATCTTGGGCGTTATAACTTTAGTTTTTAAGTTTATTATTACCGTTTCCATTACCCTTAACCTTTCTTTCTCGATAATAAAACTCACTATTATAATTATCTATCAAGCGGTAAATTATATAATCGGTCTTACGGAGTACGGAACTTATTATTTAACATTAATTACTTGCCTTATCCTTAACGGCAATTAAAAATATAATAACCTATTAATCCTTACCTAATTTTATATCATATTCCTTAACTTTGCAAATTAACTTTTAAAATTTCGTAATAAAAGTAATTAAATTCTTATTATCGTAACGGTACTGGGTTAATTTTTTTTTAAAAAACGCTAACGGGCTTTTTTAATCGTAACATAAATTTTACGGAAAATCTTTAATATTTTCGAACCCTTTGTCATTCCGGTAACAAGTTTTAAAAGCGCTTGATATATCGTTCTAATAATTACCTTCGCTAAATACAACTTATTCAAAATAAAAAACTTTCTTTTTTCCTCGTAGCTTATATTTTTAAATGCGAAATTTAAAGCGTTTTTCCAAAATTTCCAATTTTTGAAGTCATTTAAATGGTTTTTTTTTATTTAAGGCGAAATCGAAACGTTTTTAATAAAAGGCGGAATCCTTTTTCTTAGACTTCTTTTCCTTATATTTCTTTTTATCTTTCTTATTACAGCTATGGTAACGTTTTTTCCGATTATTATCACTTAAATCGTTTAAATTACTTTTTCAATTTAAATCCGAATCCGAATTTAAAAATAATTATAAAAACTAAACGATAAAAAGAACTATTACTACTTTCTTTACCGTAACCGCCTTTTCCGTTACCGTATCCACCGTTAACTCGTAACGAAAATAAAGAAAATGGAAACAAAAATCGTCTCGATAAATGTAACGACAATATTTTTGTTTATAAGCCGTTCGTAACCAAGTTCCGCTAAAAATCCGTAAGATTTTTTAGGAAAAAAAAACTTTGTCTTTACCTTTTCTTTTTTCTTATTTTTTTCACTATATTCTAGAGTTTTAACAACGGTTTTAAAACTTCCATTAAATACTTTAATCGGCTTTAATAATCCCGGTTTTGTTAATAGGCCATTATTAAGATAAAAGTCGATTTTCTTTTACTAGTATCGTTTTAAAGCGTTTAAATTTGTCCTTATATAAGTTGCTTATAACATAGGTTTGCTGGAATTATTTTTCTAGGGCCCATTAATATTATTTAGCCAGTTAGTTGTTCTTTCGTTTAATAACTACGTTGTTAATTAATAACTTAATTTATTTGCGTAAATACTTTATCTCCTCGTAAAAACGTTTCTTATTAAAATAAAACTTTAACAAATCCGTAAAGGTAATTTAGGGTCTTAGGGTGTCTATTTACTAAACGATATAAAGGTTGTATAAGGGCATTAATTAATAGTTTTAATAAAACTTTATCGTATAATATACTTAATCGAATAAATTCGTTTTTATATCTGTTGCCGATTACTTGAATTTTAAACCGGTTAATTAAAATTTTATAACGCGTTAATTACAATTTTGTATTTATATATTACTAATAACAGAAATAGAAAAGCTTTTACTACGATCCTTCTTTAAAAAAAATAAAAAATATTACTATATTAGAATTCGTAATACTAATCTAACTGTTATTAATACTAAAATATATATATTACATATTTATATCTAAAATATATCTGGTCTAAATATAAAAAGCTAACTAACAAAAGAAATACGTTAAACCCACTTAAAACCCGTTCGGGTAAACGTTATATAGGCCAACTAACCCTGTTATATAGTAACGCACCGAATCCTAACATACTATAATATTTAATAATATAAGTGATATTATCGGCAGATGTGGTGATTTATTGTTAAAGGTTGAAAGGATTAAAAGAGCTTTAATTTGTAGCCCTAAAATTGCAAGGACAAAGAAGCTGAAGCTATATCTAGCTACTCTTACTACTGTTAGAAACCTAGACCTAGAATAGGAACTACAGCCTAAAAAATGCAACACAATTTGCTTACAGATATATAAAATATAATAAGTTTAATAAGTAATATCTAGACTGAAATAAAAAAACTAAATAATTATAATAATAATTAATATAATAAAAAGTATAATTAAGATTATCGAATATAGAAATAATTAATAATTTTTACGATTATTATAAATTATAAGTACTCATTTTAAAAAGTTTTATTTCGAATTTTAATATTAAATTTCGTAAATACGTAATATTAATAATGTTTAATCTTAATAAACATTTAATTTTTTAGTTTTTCAGTTTATTAAGAGAAATTGTAAGCAGTTGTATTGCATTTTTCAGGCTATGGTTCCTGGTTCTAGTTCTAGGTTTCTAACTGGGGGGAGAGCAGCTAGATATAGCTTTTAGCTCTTTTGTCCTTGCAATCCTAGGGCTACAAATCAAAGCTTTTTTAATCCTTTTAACCTCTAACAATAAATTATTATATCTGCCAACACGCCTTCATGGCCCTAGGGTTGCTATAAAGCCATCTAGACCTTGCCGTCGCCTTAAAAACTATTAAAAAGTTTTTTTATCCGTCCTGTATAAATCCTGCAGCCCTTCCGGGATAAAGCTAGCTTCGTATTTTGCATTACGCTTCAACCGTTTGTCTAAGCTATTTCTCCGTTTCGGGTAATCCTTTGCTATGTGGCCGTATTTACTATAAATGAAGTAAAGTGGCTAGCTTTCCTTGTTTTATAGGGGCTTGTTCTACCGGTTTTACTTTACGTTATAACTGTTACTACTTTTTTTTTCGCGTTTTATTTCCCTCGAAATTTGGCGACAAAGTCGTTATATACCTGATTTACCGTTATAATTAGGTGCTGACGAAATATTTTTCTTATTCAGCCTTTCCAATCGCCGTTATAGTCCCGAATCGAGTTGATAAATATGGTAACTTGTTGTCCAGCGTTAACAGGTATATTAATTTTATTACATTACCGTACCAGGTTCTTAAAATCGATTATATAGTTCAACGCCGATTATTTCTTATGATCCCATTTAGCAAATTGGAACTGGGTTTAAAGGTCCATTTTTCAATTAATTCTTTTTATTTTATATAAATATTCTAATACCTTAATTATTTCCGTTCCCTTTATAAATCCAGTAACGACTGTTATAAAAGCTTTCTTAACGTTAGTAACAACCATAACGGCTAATTTAACTTTATTAATATAGCTAAGTTTCGCCGAATTATAGTTACGGTACTTAACCGCTATTAAGATTACCCAGATAGCCGTTTTTTACATCTTCCAGTTATTACTGCTTTGCAGCCGATTTTCCTCGTTAAGCTTAAAGTTAAAAGTCTTTTAATCCAGGTACGTATCCTTTTTTTTCGTCTCGTTTGACAGCTTGGCGAACGCCTTTATCATTTGTTCCATGTCGAAACCCTCCGGCTGACCTACGTCTTTTCCAAACGCTGTTATTTTTCTAGTTGTTATCTTGGCTTTTTCTGGTCCTTTCTAAGGTTTTCTCGAATTCTTTCTTTCGAATCCTCTCGGATGTTACCGCGTCGACGAACCTTTCTTGCTTTTAATCGACAACGGCCCCGCGTATATAAACGCTTTAATTATGTTCGAAACGATTAAGGGGGCTTTTAAGCCTTTTTTTCTAAAACTAAGCCTTTGTAAATTCCTTGCTTTAAAACGCCCTTACGCCGAGCCTGCCGTTTTTCTGTCCTAGCTTTCTGTACCGAAACGGAGCAGTACCTCGAATTATAATACAAACTGGATCAGGATGTCAATAGACAAAACCAAAAAATGCTACCATGTAGGCAGTTGTGTTGCATTTTTCAGGTTATGGTTCCTGGTTCTAGTTCTAGGTTTCTAACTAGGGGGAGAGCAGCTAGATATAGCTTTCAGCTCTTTTATCCTTGCAATCCTAGGGCCACAAATCAAAGCCCTTTTAATCCTTTTAACCTCTAATAATAAATTACCATATCTGCCGATAGAAATATTATAAAAAGTAATATAATTTATAAAATATTAAATCTTATAAAATAAATGTTTAATACATATTAAGTAGTTATTAATAAAATATAAATTTTATAAATAAAATTATTATATATAAATAAATAAAAAATTAAAACTTTAAATGACGTTTTTTAAAATTAATCGATTTTACGATAAATAAATTAGGATTAACATAATAATAAAAGGAGAATAATTTAATATTATAAAGTAAACACAATTAAAGCATTTAGTTATATATAGCTAATCCGCTTCTTATATATATATATATAAATAGTTTTATATAAACGCAACCGGAAAACGCGTTCGAAAAATTCGTACCCCTTAGTAAGCCTAATAAAAAATGTAATACGAATTATTAATACAGTAATAATTAACTAAGTATACTACTAATTTAATAAGTTAGTTCGCAAAGCCCCTAACCGCTGAAGTTGTCGCCGATATAGTAGCGTGGCCGAAACCCTAATTAATTAACTTTTTTAAACTAGCATTACTTATAAAAAAGGTAGCTTAAACAATATTTAAACCAGTAATCTCTTACGATTAATGGTATTAAAGTGCTTAAGCCTGTCGTAATTAAAAAAAACACCCAGGCTTCCGACTACTAAGCGTTTAAACTAGAGATTTAATATTAAATTATATTTTTACACTTTAATTAATAAAAATAGCCGAAATATACCGGGTATTTCTAAGTATAAAATAATTATAACAAGTAATTATAAATCTTGAAAATAAAAGAAAAAATATCGATACTTCCGCCGATTCTATTAATTTTTCTAAACAGAAAATTAATTTTTGATTTCGAGTTTAAATTATAATTTATATAATTTAATAAAAGCTTTAAAAGGTTTAAAAATTCAACTTTTAATTTAATATAAAATAAAAAAATTTAAACTATGATTTTCACGGTTTTTACATTTTAAAGAAAATTTAGAATTTAAGTAAATAATTTGTAATTATTTTAAAATAAAATTTTAATAAGTAAAGTTTATTTCGATTTAATAATTCAAATAAATATATATAACTAAATAAAGCTTAACTAAAATTTATAAAACATATTAAATTCTAAAATAATTATTATATTTTTAAATAAATTAAATACAATTATATATATTATATTTTAAAAAATGAATTATTATTAATTATTAATTAATTTAATTATTCGAATTATATTATAAATATAAAAAAATTATATGTTACGACCTAACAGAGGGGAGGTCTCGGAAACGGTCCTAACGGACCGAAACAGGACCCAAATAGGTCAAATCACGTAATTTAAATCTCTCCTGTTCTCAAGATCCAACTGAATCCATATAGATCCAATGCCTTTTGGATTTGGAAAGACGACAAGATCCATAGGAGATCCAGGTTTTCATAAAGGATATATACGCTTATTAGTTCCATAACTTAAATAACGACAGTTTGCAATATAACTTGGTTACCCAAAACGCCCTTAATATTACTAGACGTAACTAAGTTATCTTCGTAGCTCAGATTCCCACAATACGACTACTAACATAAACCGTACAACTTGGTTTAATAATTGATTAACTAGCCTAGCCGTTATATTATACTAATAAATACGATAATAAAGATTATATTTAATATTTTCTACGAGTATAATAATTATTAATTATTATAGTTAAAAAAAATTATGTATTTAGGTTACGAAATGTTTTTTCGAACCGTATTATTACGTTCTCGTAAATACGTCATTTTCCGATTAATATCGGCTAAAAGACTTATTTACGTAATGCCGATAAGTTTTAACCTTAATAAACCTTATATTTTCTAGCTTTTATTAAGGTAATAACTGACTTTCCGAATTATAACCTTATTATAAATATTAAATTGCGGTTTAATAAGTAGAATTTCTAAATAGTAAATACCAATTTAAAAAATATTAAGCTGTTTATTATAAACTTTGAATTTATATATAAGAGCTACTTTATAGCCTTTTATGAATTTTACGACATTAACTTTAATCGATTTCGTCGTACTTTTTCGAATTCTTATTAATTAAAATAGTTGAAATATATCGGGTAATTTCTATTATGAAAAACCGGTATTTCGGAACTGTAAAGTTTTTACGACAAAAGTTTTATTTAAAACATATAAGTTTTATAAAGCTTTAAAATCAAGTTAAGATATTAATATTTTCCTAGATATTATAGATATTTTATTAAGAATATCGAATTCTACTCTTTATTTTTAAATGTAATTTAATTTATAACTTTAAAAAATTTAAAAATTTAAATAACATTATAAAGGAGAATATCGGCTATATAAGGATATTAATATAAAAAACAAATAGAAAAAATAAACAGTTTGTAAATTTCGAAATTTATTTATTAAATTAATATAAGGAAAATCATAAGTAATAATTAATATAGCTATTTCTAATTATAAGAAATATTTAAAATGATATTAAAAATTATCGTCGATAGAAACTACCAAAAAGTTAGGTTTTTAATAAAGCCTAATAACTAAGGTAATATACACATTAATTTAGTTCATTAAGTTATATAACTTATATTTTTTAACGTAATGAAATATAATATATATAATATTATTCATTTATCGTAACCGTAAAATTTATTAATAGTTGTCGTATTCGAAACTACTTGGTAAAATATTTACCCGTATTAATTGTTAATGTAATTACTTTATATTATTAACTTAGAATAGATAATATAGCTTAAAGTTAATAACTTTATATAATTTTCTTTTTAGAAATTTAATATTTATTTATTAATCTATATTTATTATATTATTTCGAATTTTCATTCGATATTATTAAAAATAATAAATTTATATTATAATATTATTATTTCTCTAATAGCTTAATGGTCGCGAACCTGGGGATCTCTTTTAATTACGACAGCCTTAAGTTCTTTGTTGCAATTAACTGCAAAAAATAACTGGTTCGAATCTAGCTTAGGTTACCGTTCCGTTAAAGGCCGCCAGCTTAGAAAAGCTAGATTAATTAGGGCTTCGGCTCCGCTACCGTGTCGGCGACAACTGGAGCGATTAGTGCCTCCGGGACCTTACTAATCAAATTAATCCTGTATTACGATTTGTGTGTTACCGTATTAATAACGCGCATTGCGTTTTTCCGGCCTTTATTTAAAAGGGACAGTTTTTAAGTAGTGCTCTTTAGTCGCGTTTATACAGAATTATTTACACATATATAAGTATTAAACTGATTAACCGTATATATATATATATATATATATATATATAGTTAAATATATTAGTAGCACTTTACCTTATATAATATTATTATTATAAATTAAAAAAAAATTTAGTAAAACTAAGTTTAGAAAATATAAAGTGAAATTTATTTTATTTTTATTTTTTATAATAGCAATATTTTTATTAATATTATAGTGTATACATAATTAATATATTAAATAAAAAACTCGATATTTCTTTACATATAATAACGATAGTGAAATTTTATATTACCTTATTTTGAAATTTATAATTACGCAATATCGATTAATTCCGAAATTCATAATCTGTATTTTTCAATTAATTCGAAAAAAGGAATATAATTAAACAAGTTAACTTTTATATTTTAAAGTTATTTTACAGCTTTTTAAATATCATTTAATAGTATTTATATTTGCATTTTTATTAATTTACATTATTAAATTATACTGTGTTATTCTTTTTAAAAAATATCTTTATGTAGTAATAATAAAACTTTAAAATCAATTAAAAATAGGACTACTTTAATTACTTTTAATAATTCTTAATAATAATTCCTATTTTAACATGAATTTTTAAATATTAACATATTTACAAAGCTAACATCGATTATGTTCTGGAAAAATATAAAAGATTCATTATAAATAATAAACGATTTAAATTTGTATTTTATAATTAAAATATAAATTGCAAAAGTATATATGAAAATTTATATTAGTATTCCGTATTAAAAAAATTTTTTAAATTTCGTTAAATATAATCGTTAATAATAATGTTAGATTTTAATATAAGTAATATTAAAGCTCGTATAATTTATTAATTTATTTAATTAAATTTTACAGCTATATTTCGTATTAAAAGTGTATATTTTTTTAGAAAATTATTTATACATAGTTTTTTCGGCCTAATGGCTCAGTGGTTACGAGCCTGGGTGTCTTTTTTAATTGCGACAGGCTTGGGCACCTTGTTTCGGTTGGTTTTAAGAGACAGCTGGTTTAAATCCAGCTTGGGTTACCGTTTCTTTAGGTGGCGTTAACCTAAAGGAGCTAAATCTGGAATTTCGGCTCCGTTACCGTATTAGCGATAATTAAGGGATGGTTAATGGGACCAGTTACGATTAGGGGCGATGGAAATTAATTAATTAATCGGGTATATTTTACCGTTAATTACCGTATTATATAACCCGTATTACGTTTTTCCGGCTTTTAATTAAAAAGGGACGGTTTTTAAAAGGTGTTTTTTAGTTGCGTTTGTAAAACCAGTTTATGCATATATTTAGTAAATAGATCAGCTCCCTGTATGTATAAAGCTAGATACCTTAACAGCACTTTACCTTGTATATATAGTCTTTTCTTAATTTTTTTAATTTATTATTTTATTTATTTAAAAAGTTTTATTTTCGTTTAAATTTATTTAAACAGATTTATTTTAATTATATATAAATATATAATTACCCTATTATATATTATAGATATATAAAGTTAATATTATTTAATTATATACTTATATATATAGCTATATAATAAATTTATCTATTTTAGATTTATATAAGGTAAAATGCTATTAAGATATCTAGCTATATCTATATATATAAAGAGCTGATTTATTTATTAAATATATACATAAATTGGTTTTATAAACGCAACCGGAAAGTATTTTTTAAAAACCGTTCCTTTTTAATTAAAAACCGGAAAAACGTAATACGGGTTATATAATACGGTAATTAATAGTAAAATATACCTAATTAATTAATTAGTTCCTAACGCCCTTAATCGTACTTGGTTTTACCAGTTACCCTTTAATTGTCGCCGATACGGTGGCGGAGCCGAAGCCTTAATTAGTCTGGCTTTTTCTAGGCTGGCGTTACCTAAAAGAACGGTAGCTTAAGCTGGATTTAAACCAGCTGTTTTTTAAGATTAACCGAAATAAAGTACCTAAGCTTATCGCAATTAAAAGAGACACCCAGGCTCGCGACCACTAAGCTATTAGGCCATTTAAGATTTATATAATTAGTTTTATATAAACGAAACCGAAAAGTATTTTTTAAAAAACATTTTTTTCCTAGTAAAAGTTAAAAAAGTGTAAAACGGATAATTAAATACTGTAATATTCGTTAGTAATATATAATTAAATTAATTTATTAATTGTATATTTAATAACGAACCGGAAGCTGTAAAATGTATTAACTTTTTTAAAATACCGATATTTAAAATAATAATAATATAAATTAAATGAAAATAATGTATTTTTATTTTTAATAGTTTTAAGAGAAATATAAACGCATTTATTACGTTATAAAACAATAGGTAATTAATATATTAATTATTTATATAATAATTATATTATATATTTTATTTAATTAATTATTCCCATTCATATTATTATATAATATTTATTTATATATATTAGTAATTAAATTTAAAAAGTTTAAATAAGTTAATAATTTATATATAATTTAACATCTTAATAATTTAAAAACCGGGGATTACTTAATATAATATATAAAGTAAAGTACTATTAATATATATAGGTAGTTTATATAACGTAACCGGAAAACATTTCCTAAAAACCGTTTCTTTTTAATAAAGTCAGATAAAAAACGTAATACGGGTTTTAAAACATAGTAATTAACGATAAGATATACGATTAATTTAATTAGTTCCTAAAGCCCCTAATTATTCCAATTGGTCGCCGACACGGCAGCGGAGCCGAAGCTCTAATTGGTCTAGCTTTTCTATGCTGGCGGCATTTAAAAAAACGGTAACCTAAGCTAAATGGAAACTAGTTATTTTTTATAATTAATCGTAAGAGGGTACTTAATACTGTCGTAATTAAAAGAAATACTTAGGCTTAAAATTATTAAGCTATTATACTATCTTAATATTATATAAATAATATATTATTTATATTTAACAAATAAAATAAGTAAATATTATATTAAAATATACTATATTTTAATTAATATACATTGTATAATATATTATATTATAAATTACTTTAATAACAATTTCGAATATCATTTAACACGGCTTTTAATCGCTATTTTAACATTATTTTTAATTACTTTATAATACTTACTACTTATTTTTAAATTACTTAATAAAATAACGTCTCTTATAAACCTTTTATAACTTATTTTAATCATTCCTAACTTTAAATAAGAAATAGAAAATCCGTTTAATTTTATGTATATCTTTACGAAAATACGTATAAGTATAGTATAATATATATATATAAAGATCGCTTAAATTATTTTAAATGTTTAGCTTTATAACGCACCTTATAACCCTTTACTTAATAATAACGAATAAAAATTAATATGTTAACCTATATATAACATTATAATAATTTATATATAAATTTTACCTTTTTAATTAAATAACTTAAGTTATCGAAAGAAATTATAATAATAAGGCCTAGGTAGTAATAAATCTATTTAAGTATTAATATAAAAAGGTAAAGTTATTTTCATAATTTTTATTATAACGCTATATATAATAATAAAACTATTATAAAAAATAAGGCTTCTTATTAAAAAGCTTAAATAATTACTTTTTATTACTTAATTTACGTTATAATTAATAAACGAAAGCATTTTAAAGAGCTTACTCGAAATTTCGTAGATTCATTAAAATCTTGAATTAAAATTATTATAATATAATTATTCGTCCGTTTAGTTCTTAACGTTAAAACTAATAGCTATTTACGGAATCTTTATTACTAATAAGTTACCTTTATTTTCGCATGTAAACATTATTTTGTTTTTTCCGTTTTTCTTTAATCAAAACATTTTTTCCGTTATAACATATTTAAATTCCCATTTTACTTATCCGTAAGCCTATTAATATAACGTGACTGTTTAATACGAGATTAATATATATTAATAATAACTTCGTTAAATTTGAAAATAAAATTTAGTACGAGACAGGCTTTATATATAACTTTAAAAGGGATATAAATAATTAAGTTAAAGTTGAATTTAATAAACTTTTTATCCAGTTCCTAAAATTAATAAATATCCTTTTACGTAAATTTACGATATAAAGCCTTTTCTATCTACGACAAATAGGTTAATATATTTCGTAATACTACATAATGTTAAATGCCGCTTTATTTTATTTTTTTTCATATTCGTAAAGCGGTATTATTTTTTTTTACGAATATAAACGTATACGGATAAAATTTAAAAACTTTCTAAAAAACATTATTTAAACAGCTTATTTAAATATTCATTTATGATTTAATCTTTCCGTATTTTGAAAATATATTTAAGTACTTGTATTATGAAATTCTGTTATTATACTTCGATTAATCATACAAAATTAATTGAAAAATTGTAAAAATCCTATTTATTATAGAATAGGTAACTTTTCAACGGCTTATAACTAACTTAAATTGAATATATATTTTTTACGCCGAAATTAAATGTTATAATACTTTACGTCTAAAATTATTTATTAAGACATGGAAAACATATAAATTCAAAATATCGGACAACCGGGTGTTAGATATTACCGAACTTTATTACCAGTATAAATTTAATTTTGATAAATTAAAATTCGATTTTTAGGTAAATCATACAATTCTAGAAAATAAAAAACCTTTTTTCAATTAAAAATATAGTAGAAAATAACGATTTGTAAAAGTAATAATCGCGGTTAAGCTAATTATACCGCTGAAATAATAACTGTTTTATTAAATTATAAGTGATGTTATTCCAGTAATAATTAAGGGTTTTAAATTATTATAACTTTTTATTTTTAAAAGCTAATAGTTTAATTATTTTCAGCCCTACTTTTATTATTACGATTTAATTATTATAAAAATATAAATTTACAATTAAATATTAAAGTTAACAATACTAGCTTTAAACTGAATAACCTTATTGCTTTAATAAAAATATACTGTATAAAAAATATTTCTTTATAATTTTCGTAAATTGGGTTACCGATTAATATAAAAATACAGTTAAATATAAAAGCCGAAATCATTAAAGTTATATAATTAAAAAAATATTTTATAATAATTAATCTTATATATATTATTTTTCTTAAATATTTATAATTATTTTCATTATTATTATATATTGCAGCCTAATCATGGAAAAAGTAATTAATTTATTATTAATAAAATCCTTATTTTTCCAACGTAGTTTAAAATAATAGTTTTTCATACAGAATCGTTTAACGAAAACTTATGTAATCGTAAAACTATTATATATACGTTTTCGAATTTTTTAAACATATAATATTAAAATATTTAAGTGCTAATTATTGCAGTCCCTAATTATTTTGCGAATAATTTTACGTAATTTACGAATGTAAAATATAATATTACATAAAAAAGTGTTTATATATTTATATTAATTCTGGTTTAACTAGTAATATAAAATATATAGTATAAAATGTAATAATAAATTACAATTATATTAAAACGGTTCTTATTTATTTTTATAATTATATATTAGTATCTCTTTTTTCTATATACGCCTTAATAAGTTAATTTTCGTGCAGCGAAAAGCTATTAATATATTACGGGAAAATAATATTAATTAATACGAAAGTTAACGCCTATAAATAATCTATTACCGTTTTGACCTTTTCTAATATTAATTAAACTTTATTTAATAAAATTATAACGTAAAGCCTTTACGGATACATTTAAACCGGATTTTAATATATTAAATTATTTAAAAATTCTTAAATAATTATCGGAAGCAGTTCACATTATTACTTCTTGCGGCCGAAACGGTGAAGATTTTTCCGCTTTACTATCTAACGAAAAATCAAAATTTTCAAACCTTATAAAATAAATTTAAGACGGTAATAAATTTGATAAATTATATAACTGCTATATTAATTATTATATTAAAAAAGTTCAATTAATATATTAATTAAACAACTCTTATTTAAGATTAATTTACGTATTATAATATAAGAATTTAAAGTAATTATTAGTGTCTTAATAGGTGAAAAAGGATGTTAAACGGGCCGGTAATAGGTATAAAAATTAATATATAACGTTTACTAAAAAAAAGCTATTATATAAATACTATAACTTAATAAAATATATGCAAGGTCGTTAGGTTTAAGCCGTATTATCCGGGCGGAATTGATAAAATATATATAATGTGATAATTATAAAAACTTTTTAAATTATAATAAATGATATTAATATATTTATTGTATTTTAATATATTATTATTGTATTTTATATTTATATGTTATTATAAATCATATTTAATTATAAGAAATTATATATTATACTTTTAAAAAATAGATTCCCCTTTAGCTTTATAACTTTTTAATAGCGAACCTCGGAGTTTATTTTAATCAATTATAAAAAACATCTATTTCAAATCTAGCTTAAACTACAGTTTTTTAAATAACGCTAGTTTAAAGAAATTAAACTAAATAAGATGTCGGCTCGGCTACCGTATCGGCAAAAATTAAAATAGTTAAGAGCTTTAAGAATTAATTAAATTAATCGTATATATCATCGTTTTATTAACGCATTTTAAAACCTGTATTACGTTTTTTTATCTGACATATTAAAAGATACGGTTATTTCGAAAATGGTTTCAGATCGCACTATATAATCCTTCATATATATGTATTTAATAAATAGATTATCTTTTTTTATATAACTAGTTAAATACCCGAATAACGCTAACCCTACCTACCGGTTAAACAATTATTTCTAACTATTATTATAAAGTTTTTACTATATATTTTATTAACGATAATATTAAAGTTCTATATAACGATTTATTTTAAGGTCTTCCTTATTTATATATAATTTACGAAAGTTATAAAAAACGTATTATTATATAAGAAATATTTAAATATCTGTTTTAATTAAATTATAATAAACATAAAGTAGTTTTCAGGGTTTAAAGTACTAATTTAATTGTCATTAGTATTAAGATATATATATTACTTAGTTACATTTTAAATATATCTATGTTAAGTATACAAAATTAATTAAAAAACTAAGTACGTTAAACTTATTTAAATCGCATTCGAATAATCGTTATACGGATTAATTAACGTTATTACATATTAACGTATCAAATCTTAATACGCTCTTTTACGTTATATATAAATTTAAACACCTTAGGATAAAATTTTAATTAATACATTTAAAAATTAAACCTTATCTCTTATACAGAAAATCGATAAAAAACCTAATAACAACTATTAGAAAAATAAAAATAAAAAATCATTTATACGCCTAACTTTAAACTTTTAACTTATTTAAAAAAACAGGGTGCATATCGTACTATTCCGTTATATTAAATAACTAGCATTTTTATTTTATTGTTTTATTACAACTATACCGGTCTAGAAATTTTACTTTTACGAAAACGTTTCGAACCGGGTTAATCGTTACTATGAAAAAAACTTAATATACATTAACCTCCTAGCTTAGAAATTTTATAAGGTTAAAAATCGGATTTACTTTTTAACGGTAATAATAATAAATAATTAAAATCATTACTTTTTTAAAAAGAAATTCATAAAAAGTTATCGAATAAAACTTCTTTTCCTATTAATTAAAAACTATTAATTAATTATAAAGTATATATAAAATATTAGCCATTTTAAATAAATATTTACATAAAAGATTGTAAATATATATGCAAATATAATTTTATAAAAAGTTGAACTATTAAAATTAATAAATAAAGGGATATTTTCGGATAATTATAAGAGAAATATCGTAATTGTTACGTTTAATAACGAAAAATAAATTTTAATAAAGAAACGCCTTTTTTCTCGTATTAAAAAAGTTTTAACCGGATTATTTTTTAATTAATTATTTTAATTAAATTTTACATAGTTTTTAAACAGTTTAAAAATTTAAATTTATAATAAATTTATTATATATTACATTATCAGTAGCTTATTAAGTCCTTTAATAAAGCTCTTTACATTGTTAATATATTAAATCTTTATTCCATGTTTTTAAACTTTCTAATGTATAAAATAGCATTTAACGTATATATAACGTTTTTTATAATATAACATTGTTTGTTAACTTAATTTTTCTTACTATTATTATTGTTAAAAACGGTAATAAAATTTCTAAATATAACGCTAAATTTTTTAAAAGAAATCCTTACGCTTATTATTTCCGTAATTACTGTACTTAATATTACATATTTAATTTTCAAAATAAATTTTGTAATAACTTATTATTACGTTGATATTTATATTACTGAAGTTTTTATTATAGATAAAATATAATTAATAATAAATTTAATTATAGTTAATTTATTTATAAAATTTAGATTTATTATTATAAATAATTTTAATTTATAATAAACTTCACAAAACTATTTTTAATTTAATTTCCGTTATCGAATACATAATTACGACTTTTTCTAAATATTTTAAAAAATAAATTACTTATAAATCGCGCTTATATAAATGTCGTTAACATTAGATTTAATTGAATTATATTATTAAAAAGGGTAAATTTAATAATAAAGTAAATGTAATTAAAAATATTTTATGTATTACTTTTAATTTTATAATATATATCAAAAATTAATTATATTTAACAAAAAAAATCAATTTTGCTTTATACAAGGTCGTTAGGTTTAAGCCGTATTATCCAGGCTAAGTTAAAGACACGAAGTAATTACACCAATAATTAATACGATAAATACTTTACCCAGTATTATCGAATACAGCAACTATTAATTGTTTTTAAGGTAACGTCCCGGATAAACTTACGGAATAGATAAACTTACGGGATAATTTTCAACATATTCTAATTACCTAACGTCAATTAACTATTTTTTAATACCAATAATATAAAACGGCTTACAAAAAAACAAAAATAAACCTAGCTATTTAAGTTAAAAAACGAAACCCGACACTTAATTATACAACATTTAGTTCTATTTATAAAATCGCTTATTTTACTTTATACGTACAATATATTAATAAATCCTTTAAAACCAATATTATCCTTAATTCGCGAAAATTAACGCTAACCGAAAAATAATCAATTATTAACCGAATCCTTAACCTAAATACGTAAACGTTTCCTATTCGGTATTATTATATTAAAAATACCCCAAATTTACTATTTACGTCACGCATTACGGAACCTATTAAAATTAAATAAATATTTAATTTTATTAAAAAATAACAAAATCTTAAAACACGTTTAAATCAAAAAATAAATTATTAAAATGTTTTATACGAAAATTTAAAAATATTTCGCAAATAATTTAAACTTATTCAGGTTATAATCGCAAAATACAATAATATAAAGGAAAATATTTATAATTTTAATAAAATAAAATTTTTAATAAGGCTTTTTATAATAACCGGTATAATTATTATTAATATTAAAAAACATAAAAAATTTGAACAAACTTATTAAAAAAATCGGAAATAATTTATAATAATATAAATTATTAATTTTTAAAACTAAGGCCTACCTTTATTTATTATCCTTACCGGGAAAAACTACTTTTTTCGTTAATTTACCGATAACCCATTTTTACCCATTTAAAAAATTATTATAAACGAAAACGGCTAAACGATAAATAAATTACATTTAAAATAAATTAAACATTTTAATAAATATATTCGAATACGTATTAAAAGTTCGAAACGCTTTTTTATTTTTAACGGTTACGAAAACCACTATTCGATCGAATTCGCAAATTATTATAAAACTAATAACATTATTATACTTTTTATACTTACCTATTCCCTTTATCGGCTTTAATCTTTTAACGTATTTTATTTTTCCGTATTAAAACGCGTTTATTTATTACATATCGAAAATCTTATATAACGTTACGTTACTTACATTACCAAAAAAGATTATATCGCCGATTTTCGTAACGTATTTAAAGCTATTATAACAAACGATAATATCAAATCCGGATTCGTAAAAGCTGGTCTTATTTTATTCGATTTTAATAACATTTTTTCAGAATTCGAAATTTCTTCAGTTATATTTACGCTATCCGTCTCCCCGTTAACCTCCGCCGGTTATATTCGTTCCCCGTTTACAAAAACATTTAAAAATATTAACAAAATAATAAAATAAAAACGTTACTTACAAAAAAAAAATTAGAAATTACTAAGGTAGCTTGCCGACAAAAATCGTTAAATCAACGAATCTTTTAACAAAAAGTAACTTGTTATTTTTATACGAAGTTATTTTTTTTTTCAAAAAGAAATTACTTAATTACGTAAAACGAATTACATTTTAAGCAAACGTTGCAAAACTAAAAACGTACGTTTTTAAAAAAAAAAAAACTTACTATAAAAAAGGTAAAAGCTCTTATAACTAAGAAAAAAATGGTAATAAGTAATTGCAGTTAAAAAAGATTAAAAGTAATCGTCATAAAAAGGTTTAAATAAAAAAACGGAAATATAATATTTGCGGAAAACACGGATATAATATACGTATTTATAAGGAAATTATAAAGACGTTT
This sequence comes from Monosporascus sp. CRB-8-3, assembly GCA_004155055.1. Classification (NCBI taxonomy): domain Eukaryota; kingdom Fungi; phylum Ascomycota; class Sordariomycetes; order Xylariales; genus Monosporascus; species Monosporascus sp. CRB-8-3. The sequence goes on from QJNZ01000226.1 coordinate 56,254, forward strand.
AACGATAAAAAATCCGATTAATTTAAATTAATTTAATGTATTATAATTGATTAAATTAAATTTATTATCGCAAGGTATTAAAAACCATCTTATAAACTTATTTATCCCGTAAACTTATCCGGGACGTTAATAAGTTTACTTTATATTATTAATATTTAAATTTATTAAAGTTTTATTAACATATTGTTCCTAATTAAAACGTAAGTTAACTATTTTCAATAATCGAATAATACGGATACCGAAATATTAATTTACCGGTCCGAAATTATTTATCGCGACGTTATTTATAATAATATTTAATATAAGGTTTTAACATAATTTAATAAAATTAAAATATTGAAAATTATTAATCTATAAAAGGATTACGTTACGGGTTTTTAGATTAAAATATATCAGATTGTTAAAAAATGATAATTTAAAACCGTATTTATTAAATATTCTTTAAAATCTTTTTTTTATCCGGTAGCGGCCTATTCTAATCTATATAAAAGATTTATTATTTTAATAATTCTTTAAACGTAAAATTAAAAAGTTAATTTTTATTTAAATATATATTGAAATACTTTTATAATATAAAACAACATTTTATAAAAATTAATTTTTTAAAGGTTTATTTAAATAAATAACGATAAAATCGCTTTATTAATAATATTGTTTTATAAATGTTATAAATATTATAAAAATACGTTAATATATTATGTATATAATAATGACCGTTATTCTGTTATAATCGATTTTTTCTATCGTTTAATAAAATCCCTTATATAATTTTATATTTTATATTTTTTTCATTTACCCGTTAATAAATATTGTTTATTAACCCATGTTTAATATCTATTAAATAACTCTTAATAACATTGATCGCTAATTTAAAGATAACCATTCCCCGTTATAAGTTTTTCTCCATTTCTGTATAAATAACCTTAAATTATATATCTTATTTAAAATTAATTATAACTTTTTTTTAATAAAACCTTTTATAATTCTTTTAAATAAATGGTAAATATTATTATTAAATATATTATATACGTATATTTATTTCTAAATTAAAACCATTATAATCTCAAAGTTTTTATTATGAACCTCATATATATATAATTTAAACTTAATTTCTCTTAATTGATTTCGTATCCGATTTACGGTTTTTATTTTGTTATTTATTTAATACTTTAATATAACGTTATTATCGTAATTATAAACGCTAACGCTTTTTGTTAGGAGTGAGTAACTGAATATACGTTATATATAAGAAAATAAAAAATTTACAACGGTTTTGTAGTTAAGTAATTTAATTTTTTTATTTATCATCTTTGCTTTTTTTGAAATTTATATATACGGTAGAATTAAAAAATAATTAATTTTTAATAATTAAATTTCATAATTACAAATAATTTAATAACTTAAAAATAAAGATTTAATGTTTTATATTTTAATATTTTAATTTTAATCCGATAATGTTCGTGAATTAAATTTCTATAACGGCTATCGCTAATATATAAATAAACTTTATCCGATTTACTTATTTACTCTTTTTTCCTTAACGTTTAATTATTAATTAATTAATAAGATTTAACGTATAAATTATTATTTGTATACCGAAAGTTTAAAAATAAGTTAAACTATTTAATTAAATAATTATAATATAAACGTTATTTTATATAAAACGTATATTTTACTTTAAAATACCGTTTTAATTCTGATTCTAAACATTACAATTAATTAATTCGATTGTTTCGGAATTATAAAACATTTCGAATAAATTTATTCCGAATTCCCTTTTTTTCTTTTTACGGAAAATTTCAATCATGTTATTATTTAAACTTGACTTAATTTTTATATTCGTTATATATAAATAAAAATATTATTATACCTTATTCTTAATTTTATCTACTTTAAAAAAATAATAACGGTTAACGTTGTTTATAAGCAGGCTATAATATACGTTACCGTCGATTATAACGGGTTTAATTTAACGTTTATTTCGTTTATATATAACTTTATAATTATGTTAATAATATATTTTAACCGTTTATTACTAATGTAATTTAAATAACAATTTTAGAAAAAGAACCTTTTTAATATTACTGTTATTATTAGAACCTTTTTAGTAAAGGTAAAAGCTTATAAGAAATTTAAGATTTTTAATATTTTACTTTATATTATTTTTAATACGTATTTTTATTAGGTTTTATTAGTTAAAATATTTATAAAAAGCATTTTTATTCGTACGTTTAAAGGAAAATTCCAAGAAGGTTTATTATGGTTAATTTCGTATTGTTAGTATTTATTAAGCAGTTTCTGTTAAAGTATTTATTTTATTTATAAAAATATATTTCGAAAAGAAATTCGTAACGTGAAGATAAGTACATATAATATATATCGTAATACGATTGAATTATATTTACTTTTTATCCTTTTAAGGTTGTAATTACTTGTATTAATTATTACGGTTTAAATTCATTTTCGTTTAATTGTAATTATAAACTTTTTATTCTATATATTTAACGTTATTTGTACTAAATACGTTAATTTCCGAGTTTTATAATATGTCGTTAAGGTTTTCCTTATATTTATTAATAATTAAGGGAATAAAACTTAAGGCTTATATTATATATATTTATTTTTACATTTTTTATTAAAACTTTTCGTAATCGATTTTATACCTCTTTTTAAGCGTAATATTAGTTCATTATCGGTTATATTATTAAGCACATATATAAAGATATTTTCGACGTATTAATATTTTTAAATTTAGATTTTTCGAAACGTTATATAAAGTTGTTAAGTTCAAGCCGTATTTATCTAAGCTAAGCCAAAGATACGAAATAAATATAGTAATAATTAATACGATACATTCTTTACTTAATATTTTCGAATACGGTAATTATTAGTAATTTTTACGTTAACGATAAATTATATCTTCATCGTAAAAATGGTTATCCCGAAACTAATTTTTACGTAATATTAACAAGTTTCGACCCTTATAAACCTTATGCCCTTTAACTACTTTAACGAAGGAAATCTTAAATAATAACTTAAAAAATATTAAGCCTTTCGCGGTAAACCTTAAGTCTGTATAAAATAGCTACTTTATATCCCTTCGCTAGTCTTAGGATTAAAAGTATTAAATATGAACTAGAAGAAAAGTTTAAAAACTTTAAACCAGCCACCTTTTTTAACCTCCATTAATCTCAGGGCTAAGAAAAAAGCGTTAATACGATAACCAGGTAAAAAATATTCAGCACCACACCACTTTCTCAAACCCCTATGAATTAAAATAACATACGGGCCAAATCTAAATATAAAATTCTAATACTCCGTACCTCCGGGATCTTTACGAAAACGGTTTCGATTACGTTATTTAACTTAAATAACATAATCGGCCGAATAAAATATATCGATATTTTTATCAATATTAACAAATTTTTAAAAAAATCGAGTTTTATTTTTAATTTTCGAATATAATTTAATTTAAAAATGTAAAAATAATCGATTTTTGCGCAGATTTATTATAAAAAATATCCAGCTTATAAAAAAATTATTAACAAAATTAAAAAATAATAATAATGAGTTAAAAATGTTAAAGTTTAACTTTTAAATAAATATAAAAAAAGTTACGAACGATAGTTTATCCGGTTATTCCGGATTACAAAAACCGCCTAGAATTCCGTTGAAAGTGGTTGTTAATAGGGGCATAACTAGGTAATTTATAAAAAGGTTAAGGTTTAATAAAGCTTAATAATTAATAACATAGTTTATCTATTTATTTAATTTAGTTCGATGGTTAAGTCTCCTTTAAGAAGATACCGACACGTTATATGTTACTTTTTATAATAAACGTTATAACGTTTTTTAAAACGTTATTTTATTATATAACTTACGTAAAATTTCATATAAAGTAATTAAATAACTTTATAAATTTTTTACATTTCCGATTAATTAACTTTTATTGTATATCTAGTTTGATATTTCTTTAAAAGCTAGTTCTACAACTTTTTAAAATTGTTTAAGATAAAATACGCTTTTTATATATATTCTTAATTATTCACGTTAATACTGTTATTATTATTTTGTCTTATATTATATTAATCGCTTTTCATAGTTTTTAATTACATAACCGTATTTCCTATAATTCTAATAAAAGAGTTCGTTTTTAACTTTTTATAATGGTTTATTATCGTTACTTTTCGTTTTATTATTATTATAACTTCGGGTATTATAGCTTTAGTTTTTAAGCTTAATATCACCGTTTCCGTTATTTTTAACTTTGTTTATTCGATATTTAAATTCGTTATCCACATTATTTATTAAGCGGTATATTATATAATCGGTTTTATAAAGTACAGAATATATTATTCGGTATTAATTATGCGTTTTATCCTTACCGGCGGATAAAAAAATAGAAACTTACTAATTTTTATTTAGTTATATACCGCATTACTTAATCTTTTAAATTAATCTTCAAAATTTCGTTATAAAGGTAATTAAGTTTTTGCCGTTATACTAATACTGGCTTAAATATGATTAGAAGAAGCGTTAACGAGTTTTTCTATTTATACTATCGGTTTTATAGAAAATTCTTTATAATTTCGAATTTTTTTTTATTCCGGTAATAAATTTTTAAAAGCGCCTAACGTATTCTTTTAATAATTGCTTTTACTGGACGTAATCTGTAAAGGTGAAAAGTTTTATGCCTTTTATATAGTTTATTTTTCAAATGTAAGATTTTAAACTTTTTTCAAAGTTTTTAATAAAACTTTTTAAGTAATTTTTCTTATTTAAGACGAAATCGAACCGTTTTTTATCGAAAAGCACAAATTTTCTTTACTTTTTTTCTTTATGCTTGTCCTGTTCTTATTACGGCTGTGTGAACGTTTTTTCCAATCATTATTATTCGAATTATTGAATTGGGACAGGGCTTATCAAAGCTGTATATGTATGCGAGAACCTCTTGATCAGAAGCTTGGGAAGAAGAATGCCGGGCGTTCCTTGATGCTATGAAAGACTACATACAAATGTTGGTAGGCCGGCATTATATAGACCATCGCCGACCCACTTAGTAATGCAGCTAGAAACAGTTAGAAGAAGCTAGAACAGCTGCAACGGGTAGAACGGCTGTGTAACAGCTGAACAGCTCTAACCCCAACACATTATATAAATTATTTTTTAAATCCGAAAACGATAACGAAAAATTAAGTAATAAAAAGGAGCTATTATAACTTCCTTTACCGTTACCGCTTTTCTCGCCGTTACCTTTATCGTTTTTCATAATAAGAGCAAAAAAGGTAGTAATAAAGATTATCTCGATAAATATAACGATAAGGTTTTATTCGTAAACCGTTCGTAACCAGATTCCCTTAAAAGTTAGTAATATCTATTAAAAAAGAATATAATCTTTTTTCCTTTTTTCTTATATTTTTTGCTATATTTTACGCTTTTAACAATAACTTTAAAGTTTTTATTAAATATTTTGGTTAATTTTAATAATCGCGGTTTTATTAACCGGCTATTTACTAGGATAAAAATCGACTTCCTTCCCTTATATTCCTTTAAAACGTTTATATTTATTTTTATATAAATTAGTTTTAACCTAAATCTGCTAAAGTTATTTCTTTAAAACACCTTAATTTTATTTAGCTAATTAACGTTATTGTCGATTAATAACTATTTTATTGAGTAACAATTCGACCTCTTTACGTAAATATTTTATTTTCGCATAAAGCCAGTTTTATTAAAATCAAACTTTCATAAGTTAGTAAAAATATTATAAGGTTTTAAGGTTTTCCTTTATTAAACGAAGGAAAAGATATATAAAGGGATTAATTAATTATTTTAATCAAAACTTTTCGTATAATATATATTTAACTAAACAAACATGTTTTTATAGCTATTATCGATTATATTATTTTTAACTTAGTTAATTGAAATTTCGTAACGATATATTACAAATAATATAAATAATAAAACTTTTATTGTTATCGTTTTTTAAAAGATTAAAAAATATTACTATATTAAACTTCGCGGTATTAATCTAACCGTTATTTATATTAAGAAGATATGTATTACTTGCTTATATCTCGAATATATTTATTCTAAGTATAAAAAGCTCGTTAAATAGATAAATATACTGAACCTATTTAAAATACGTTCGGATAAGCGTTATACAGGCTAACTAACTATATTATATACTAACGTACCGAATTTTAAAAGTAATATATATATATTTTTATAATTTATATTAAAATATTAATATAATATCGATCGATATTATAAACATAATATAAGATACAATGCTATTAAGGTATCTAGTTATATATATATATATATATTTAATTAATCCGTTTATTATAAATATATATATATATAGTTTTATATAAACGTAACCGGGAAATACCTTTTAAAAACCGTCCTTTTTTAGCTAAGACTTAGAAAAACGCAATACGGGTTATGTAATACGGTAATTAACGATAAGATATACGATTAATTAATTAGTTCTTAAAGTTCTTAACCCTCCAGTTATCGCCAACACGGTAACAGAGCCGAAGCCCTAATTAGTCTAGCTTCTCTAGGCTGGCGCTACCTAAAGGAACGATAGCCCAAACTGGATTTAAATCAGCTATCTTTTAAGATTAATTAAAACAAAGTGCCCAAGCTTACATTAATTAAAAAAAGCACCCAGGTTCGCAACTACTAACCTCTTAGGCCAATAAAAACAAAATAAATTTTAAATAATATATTATTATAACGGTTAAATAATTTCTATATATTATAGAGATAACTAGTACCGTTTAAAAACTTTTATACTTTTATAAAAGATTTATAATACAAAAAATATTATAATTTATATCATATATTATATATACTCGCCTTTAATAATATTAAAATAGAGAATCTGTTTTTATATAAAAATTTTAAATTTAAGATATATTATTTGTGTTAAATTAATTATATAAAATAATTATACGAATAATTATTACGATAAATAGTTTCTCTTAAAATATGAAATATAATAATTATTAATAATTTTTACTATTGCTAAAAAATTTAACGTTTTAATTACGAAAAATCTTATTTTAAAACTGATTATTGAATTTTTATAAATACGGAATGCCTACATGTTTCGACGTTAATAAACCTTATACCTTTTAATTTTACGGTTCGATAAAGGAAATATCTTAAAAATTAATATTTTAAAAAATATCAAAGTTTTTCTAGTAAACCGTAAGTTCGTATAAAACAACTACTTTACGACCTTTTACTAGTTCTATGACTTTCACTTCGATCGGTTATACGGTTTTTCGAATTTATATTAATTAAAATAATTAAAATATACCAGATAAGTCCTATTACAAATTACCCGTATTCCGTAATTGTAAAATCTGTATAGAAAACGTCTTATTAAATATCTTCAAGCTTTACAAATCTTTAAAGTATATAATAAATATAACACTTTTTCAATTTAATTAATTTTTCTTAAAAAAAATGATTTTATTTTTAATTTTCGAATACGATTTATATTATAAAAATAAAAATAATTAAAAATTAAACTATCTTATAATAGAAAATCCCGACGGTATAGAAAGAGTGCTAAGAAACTGGAAATGCACGGGAAAAAACTTGAAAATTTCGACATTTAACTTTTAATTCAAAAAAAACACGAATGATAATTTATCCGGCTACTCGGGATTGAGAAAAGCGTTTAAAATTCCATTAAAAATAGTAATTAATAAAAGCATAATTAAATAATCTGCGAAAGTAAATTTTAACAAGCCTAGTAATCGAAATAATATATTATAATTCATAATAATAATAATGAATGTTATAATTACTATATATCCTTTAATATTAACATACGAGTATAAAATGTTTAATAAATACTTTTTTATATTTAGATAAATCGTTAATCATATTAATATAAAATAATATTAAACAAGGATATATAGTTTTATAAATTGTTTATTTTATTTAACGAAAGTTTAAATATTTCTAAATAACTTTTAAAAAATTAATTCCAAAACTAATTTTATATATATAACGAATCAATAATTCTTTTAATATTAACGAAAAACTATATATAGCATATATATATTTATATAATTAATTACCTCGTATTAAAAAACTTTAAAAGTATATAAAAGTATTATCAAGAAACCATTTATTAATACTTACGAGAAATTTTAATTTAAAATTATTAATATATTAATATCTTAATTTTATTAACTAATTAATAGTTTTTAACGTTCTGATAATATATAACTAAATTAAATTAAGAAATATTAAGGTACATATATAATATTACGTATTAAAACGTAGCGAAAATCTAAAATATAGTGAATAAATAATTTAATAATAAGTCTTAATACTATTGTAAAAATGTAAGAATTAATGTAAATAGAATAATACAGATAGATTAAGAGTTAATATAAAACTTATTATATTTTATAAGAAGAAAACAAATGGTTAATAATATATAGGTTATTTTATCCTAATATCGTAGTAATAACGTAATAACAATATATCGGATGTTTAAGGTTATTTTAATAAAATATTTAATTTTAAGTTTCGATGTTTAAGGATTTAAATAATCTTTTATTGCGTATTATATTTAATAAATTTTCTTTATTAAAACGCCGTAGTAAAATTATGATAAAATAAGGAATAATTTATAATAAAATATAATTTATTTAATTCTTTTAAATAGGTAGTATATTTAAGATATTTCGTAAAACGGAAATTAAGATATCGTTTTCTTTATTTGTAAATAATCTTCACTATTTTTACTATATTGTTTTCGGTATATATAAACTTTCTGTTTCGATTTAGTTGCTTATTCTTTCGCGTGTACCGGTATCTAGCTTATTTTCCTTTTATAACGAATTTATTTTTTAAAATTCCTTACGGATGTTTATATATTTTTATTGTTAATAAATAATAAGGTAGACTTTTATTAATACTGTTCCTTTAATTTAGTTCTTAAAGTCTATATTATAATTATATATAATATTTTCCGAATCGTTTTTAAAATAGCGTTTTCGATTAAGAAAAAATAAAGCGAAATTTTTTATATAATTTCTAATAATTCTCTTCCCTTAACTATTTTCTTATAGGTCTTTTATACTATTCCCTATTTCTTTTTTATAATCGTTAAAATTCGTATATCGAATTATTGTTATAAAATGAATAAAACGCTTAAAAAATATTAATAAATATATAGATCTTTAAAATACTAATAAAGTAATAATAAAGGAAATTCGAGTATTTTATTATTACGCGACATGATATTACTAATTTATAAGTTAAACTTCTGCGGTTATGTTATTATTTAGGGTTAATTTCATATATATAATATAAATATTTGCCTAAATTAAAAGCTTTTATATAAAAAGAATATCTGTCGTTATAATAATATAACGGCTTTTATATTTCATTTGTTATTAATTTAATATTAATTCCTATAATACTAGTAAAAATATTCTGTAAATTCGTTATCCGGAATTCCTAGTAAATAATACCGTAATGGTTTTAATTATAAAGCCCATTCTCCTTAAATTTTTTAACAAATAAAAATAAATAAAAAGAATATATGGCGTTCTTAATATAAATATTTAACAAGTTAATATAAAGTTATTACCAACTTTATATACTTAGAACATTGAGCAAACTTTTATTATAATTATATAATATATTAATATAGCCGAGAACGAAGATAACGACAATAATAAGGATATCGATATCGACGTTAAAATAGATTAATAATAATGAAATACTTTACTATTTAATATTATTACAAATCAACTTTAATTTTTACTTGAAAATACTTGAAAATTCGGAAATACATTTCTATAAAGTAAGTATATTAATAAATGTTATAACAACGCCTTTTATTAATAATAAGATATACTTAACGTTCTTTTTCGTTATAACCTTTTTACTATAATATAGTCCACTTAATGATTTTTTATTTTTAACTTTTTTATTTTAATAATATTATATATTATGTATTACATTTTCTAATAAATAATATAAACATCTTATAACTAATGTTTTTAATGTAGGCGTTCTTTTTAACCTTTTTTTATTTTTATAGTAATATCTCTTTTTCTACTTTCTATTTTAACGCTATCTTTATTATATTATAATTTTACTAATACTGTAGAAAATTCGCTATAAATTTGATAGAAGTATTTTTATAGTATTTTCCGACATTTTAGTATTATTATAAATTATTTTGAATTGCTCTATTCTAATGGTAATACTTTCAAAATTCGTTATTTACATTTAGAAGATATTTATTTTAAGATTAATTTAATTACTCAATAATATTAATTATGTTATCTTCGCTATGTCATTAAGAAATATAACATTTAATTTATTTATTTTAAAGTATAAACTGTTTATAAATTATAATTTCGTGGCTATTTTTAACCTATTGTTAATTTTTTTATTCATAAATAAAAAACTATATTTAATTTTTACTTCTTTATAAAAATTGAAAAAAGCTTTTAAATACTATTTATACATAAAAACTTGTATTTAAAAATCACACCTTTAAATATATTTTAATTAAATTCTTAGGAATAAGATGTCCTTCTCTAAATATTATAACTAAAATAAAGTAATAACTCTTTTTCGATACTTCTTTTTATAAAATAACCAATAGCTTATAACAAAGTTTATATAAATATTTTTAAAATAATTAATTTAAAATTCGTAACGAAACGAATTTTCTATATAGGGAATTTAAAATCGCTTTAAACTTTTATTATTTAATTTTAAGTTTTCTAGAAAGATTTAAATGTAAAAGCAAGTAAAATATCTACTAATAATATCTTTAACTAAATCACAGTTATATAATATATTAATAAATTCTTTAATTTCAATAAGTCATTATTTATTTTAATACGTTTAATTACTTATCTCTTTTATATTTCTAAAGCGGTTTTTTTAAATTTGTTCAAACTAAATTTAATTTTATACTATATATTAAATATTAAAAAAATAATCTTTTTAGAATGAGAAAACTTTTTCGATACCGTTATTAACGTTATATTATTATAAAACGGATATTGTATAACCTGTTAATTTACGTAATACCCATCTTTCTATTTAAACATATTTTTAACCGCTTAATTCGTGAGCCTGTAAATTGATTTTTACTAAAATATGTATAACTTTAAGATTCGCCTAATATAAGTTAATTATTTCATGATAAATTATTATTTAAAAATATATAATCAGCTAAACTATTTTATCCCGCTCGAAATATAATAAAGGAATTTATTGCTGTAAAATAAATTAATTGTTTTAATTACTGTATATATAATAGGTTCTTTAATTTCAAACACTTAAAAATAATATAATCCGTATTAACTTTAAAAAAACTTGCGAATATTTAAAAGAAAAAAACTGTTCGAAAAATACTTATAGTAACTAATAGTGAATCTTTTTAAAACGTAATAAACTACTTCCGATATTATATTTTAAATATAAAGAGTATTAAAGTTTAAGTTTTTATAGTGGTAAAATATATTTAGATTAATATTCTTACTAGGGGTATATAATATAATATAAATAAATAAAGATAATTTAAAATATTAAATTATTTTAAGCAGTATTTTCGAAAACGATGTAACTATTATACTTTTAATAAGAGTACATAAAATATAAAAAATCATACATATTATAAAGCTTTTTAATAATTATTAGGTTTTAATAATATTAATAAAACTTTATTTTACTGCAATATTATTCCGTACAATTTATAACTTTTTAAAAAAATAAAACTATATTAAATTTATATTTTTTTATATATGTCTAAACTGTTAATTTTATCAAAGCTTTATAATATTATATAAATACAATATTAGTTTATCTTTACCGCTTGACTTTATATTAATATATGGGTAAAATTACTGTTATAACTACTTTATATTAAATTTAGTAAAATTCGATTAATATATATTTAAAACGTAACTAAAATATTTAAAAGTTTAAACGATGTAATAACATTCGTAAAATGACTATATCTTGTTTTAAGAACTGCTTTTATTAATAGCTCTTTTTAATACGTATTTAACGGCAGGTATTTTTTTAAGGCTAATGTTATTTATTTATAATTATCTAGTAAAAAATCTAGAATTATATTCTTATATTAAAAATAACGCTTTACGGTTTTATACCTTATCTGATTAAAATATTTATAATTAATATAAATTCTTAAGTCGACTTCTTAATAAAAATTAAATATAATAAGAATTTCGGTTAAAGTATTATTATATTTAATCTAGTTTCTTTTCCTCTTATTTTCTCTCTTTTACAGCGTTTAAAAACATGTTAAACAATTTTAACTCCCGTTTTAAACGTAAATTAAAAAATGATAAATAAGTTTTTAATAGAAAACATATTTATTTTTTATTTATATGATATATATTTTTATAACTTAATACTTTTACTAAGAAATATATTATTATTATAATTATAATATGTTTTTTTAATATAATTATTTAATATATTGTATATATTTTATTCTTAAATTCATAAATCAAATATATAATTTAGGTTTTAAAATAAATTAAAATTTAATATAATTATTAATAATTTTATATATATAATAATACAATAATATTATTAAAATATCATAATAATATATGAATTTATCATTTAAATTTGCAATATTCCGTCTTTATATATTATGTTAAAATTATTTATTAAACCTAAAATTGTAATTTAAATTTTAATTACAATAATTCACTTTCATTTTTGTATAGTTTACCATGTATTATAGTATATTTTATCTTTATATTTAATGAGCGCTAAAACTTTATTAATTATTTCCATTTACGGATTTTTAAAAAAATATATACTTTCTTAAAACGTTTTTCTATAGCATAAGACTTGATATAACCTTTAAATTAATATTTATAAGAAGGTTTTTAAACCATTATATTTAAAAGCAATTTTTTAATATAATTAAAATTCGTTACTTCGAAGTAGAATTTAAAAATATAAACCTTTTTTTCGTAATAATTAAACATATATTTTCGAAAAATATCTATTATATTTTACTTTTCTTTTTATAAAATTCGAATCTCTAATGATATATTTTTTTATATATAACGTTTATATTTAAGCATAAATTTAAACACTATTTATAAAATATACCCGCTTTTAATACGGAATCCGGGTTTTATAGTAAAGAAACATTTAAATTAATTGTTAAATATTGATACCATATTAACTTATACGTAACGGAATTAAAACTTAAACAGAATTATTTTATAATTAAACTTTTTTTTTTGTTATATTTTAATATTTCCGTACAATAAATATAAAATAACCAAATTATATAGTAAAGGTATATATTAAAACCTTAATATAGTTTATTTGTAAAAACGGGATAAAATTCAATTAATCTAGTTAATATAACTTAATAATATTTTATTAAAGCTTAAATCAATAACAGAAATTATCATACATTTTTAAAAATGTTTTTAGAAATATTATTATTATAACGTATTATATTACGTAGCGAGCTAAATCATTTCGCAAGCCGCTTTTCAGTTCTTCGCAATAAAAAATTTAAATTAATTAATTATATCATATTAAAATAAGATAAATTAATCTGATTTTTTTTTCTTTAAACGTATTTAAAGTTTTTTTATAAATATGCGTATTATATCCGGGTTTACCGTAAACGCTATATTTCCGGTTTTTTATTTTAACCCTTTTATAACGATTATTTTTAACCCTTACAAATTAGACTTTTTTATTACCTTTTTCCATTTCGGCTTAAAAAACTTATCGTTTTTATATAATAAATATCTTTCCTTTTTAAAAACGTTCAGTTTTAGTTTTTCGAGGTTTATTTAAAATATAATCCGTTTCGCGTACTTAAGTTACTTTTTTTCGGAAAAAAGCACTTTCGTATAAAAATAACAAGTTACTTTTTATTAAAAAAACTTACCGATTTAATAATTTTTAATCTTTTTTTATAAGTAATATCCTTATATTATTACTTTCTTAATATTTTTAAAAGTTTTCGTAAACGGGGAACGAATAAAACTGGTAAAAGTTAATAAAAAACGGTTAACGTATATATTATTAAAAGAATTTCGAATTTAAAAGAAACGGAATTAAAATTAAAAGGAATAACATTAACTTTCGTAAATCCGAATTGAATATTATCGGATATTATAACAGCTTTAAACGTATCGTAAATATAGATAAAGAATTTTTTTTAATAATATAAATATAACAACGTCGTATTAAATTTTCGATCTATAACGAATAAATACGTTTTAAAAAAAAAAAAAAATTTTAAATTTATATGGAAAATACGTAAATATAAAAAATATAATAAGATTATAATTAACGTAATATTTTTCGAATTTTATCAAATAACAACTTTTGTAACAGTCGAAAATAAAAAAAAGTTTCGATTCTTATATATACGTTTAAATATATTAATCGAAATATAAACTTTATTTTAAATTTAATTCGTTCGTTATGTAATTATTATTACTTACTACGATTTTTAATCGGTGATTAATAATCAATTAATATAAAATTTAAATTTAAATTAATTTCTCCAGGTTATAATGAAAAATAACGGTATATCTTAACCTCAAAAATTAATAATTTAAATAATTATATTTTATTTTTTATTTTTTATTAAATTTTATTGAAATTTTTTGCATTTTTAAGTATTAATAATTATTATACTAGTTATTATAAAGAACCTTATTAAAAATTTATTTTTATCGAAGTTATAAATATTTTTTTAATTTTATATTTTATAATAATAACTTAAATAAATTCGAATTATTTCCGAAATACATTTAAATTTTCGCACAATACATATTAATAGTAAATATTTCGTTTTAAACGCCTTTAAAGTTTTTTTAATTATTTAATAAATTTCAACCTTTAGAAAATTTCGACGTATAGCGTAAGGTATTAAGTTAATAATAACTTCGTTATATTTTTAATATATTAAAACCGCATAAAAAACGTTCGCGTATTTAAATTACAAATTTGTTCGGTAATAAAAATTTTTTCCAGTTAACGTTAATATTCGTAAATTAAAAGAAATATCGGTTATGGCGCGTTAACCGTAATATCGGGCATTTCAAATAAATTCGGGAATTTCATAAAAGAAATATAAGTTTGTAAAACTACATTTCGGATTTCGTTTTTTAATTTAAATAGTTAAATTTATTTTGAATTTTTTTCACAACGTTTAATATTATTAATATTAAAGTTTTATTAATAAACATTATATAATAAATATATTAATAAACACTGTTCGCAAAATGGTTTAGTTTATAAGTTAGTATAATAAGTTAAAATATTTTATAAAATAAATATAACCGTAACTTTAAATTCTAAGTATTATAAATCGTTTATAGTATTATAAATCGTTTATAGTATTATAGTTTTTAATAAATATATTAAATAAAATTAAATATAATATATAATAATACGTAATTTATTTTTTAAAAGGTTTTAATTTATTAGTTAATTATTAACTTAAACCTTATAATCTCTAAATTTCTAAAAATATATATTTTATTAATATTAATAAGTTAGTTTTAATTAATTATTTTCAGTATTTAATATTTAATTTTTTAACAATTATTAAGCCGTCGCCGAGATTTTAATAAGATAAACGTAGATTTTAAAATTTAAAAATAACTTAATAACCGGAATAATCGGCCGATTATTATACGGGGTTATTATTATATTACATAGTTTTTACGGTTTAATTAATAAAAAATTATTAAATATATTTAAAAAAAATTATAAGCATATAGAATTTTAATTAAAAACTTTATATTTTTATTTACAAAAATAAGTAATTAATTATATAAAAGCTATATATTAAAGATATAGTAATAATAACGTTATAATAATATATTAAACGTTTAACTTTATTTTAATACGGTATAAAATCTTATATAATCTTTTAGTCCTTATAATAATATTATATAAATATATATTATTATAGCATTCTCTTTAAAGAAGACGTAATAGTATAATTAAATTAAATAAATAAATAAATTATGTTATCGGTTATTAAGCTTTATTAAATCTTAATTTTTTTACAAACTGCATAGTTATACCCCTATCAACGACCATTCTTAACGGAATTTTGGACGGTTTTTGTAATCCGGAATAACCGGAAAAATTATTATTTGTAATTTTCCAGCTTATATCGATTTAAAAGTTAAATTCTAACGTTTTTAATTTCGTAATTATTATTTTTTAATTTTGTTAATAATTTTTTAATAAGCCGGATAATTTTAAATATAAATTTACGTAAAAATCGATTATTTTTACGGTTTTAAATTAAATCGTATTTAAAAATTAAAAATAAAATTTAATTTTTTTCGGAAAGGTTATTAATATTAATTAATGTATCGATATATTTTATTCGGCCGATTATATTATTTAGGCTAAATAATTTAATCGGGACCGTTTCCGTCGAGATTTCGGAGGTACGGAATATTGGGATTTTATATTTGGATTTAGCCGGTATATTTTAATTGTTTTAATTAATAAGAGTTTAAAAAGCCTTAAAATTAATCGAGGTTAAAGAAAATAGTTAGTTTAAAGTTTTTAACCTTTTTTCCTAGCTAATATTTGATATTTTTAATTATAAAACTGGCGAAAGCTTGTAAAGTAATTATTTTATACGGATTTAAGGTTTACCGCGAAGAGTTTAATATTTTATAAGCTATTATTTAAAAAAAATTGTTAAATTAATTAAAAGGTATAAAGTTTATTAAGGTTAAAGTTTATCGGTATTACGTAATAATTAATTTCGGGATAAAACTTTTCGTAACTAAGGTATAATTTATTGTTACCGTAAAAATAATTAATAAATACCGTATTCGAAAATATTAGGTAAAATATTTATCGAATTAATTATTAATATAATTACTTTAAATCTTTAGCTTAGCCTACATAATATGGTTTAAACTTACCGATTTTATATATTATTATAATATTTTAATATCGTAACATTATATTTAAATTAAGCGTAATTTGTTTTATATAATATTATTAAGATTAAGGTACATTATATAAATAATGTTAAAGCTACGAAATAGTTATATTTATATTTATTATAATAAATATTTTTCCTAATATTTTCGCAAGTAATAACTTTTATTAATTTTTACAATTTCTATTTATTATATGCTTTAATTCCGAAAGGCCTTATTGCAACCCGATTTTACGTAATACCGATAAGTTTCCACCTTAATAAACCTTATGCCTCAATTTTAATACAGGGAAACTTTTAGAAAACGTATAATATTATACGAAATATCAAGTCTTTTCCCGTAAATTTTAAATCCGTATAAAATAATTTTTTTATACTATTTCACTACTTACAAAATAGTTAAAGGTTTAATTATTTTAATTATCATATCATAAATTATATGCGAAAATTAAGAATAAAATCCGATTTCTCAGTTTTTCCTAAGACATCGTATTTAAATTTTAGTTTTCGGATATAATTTATTTTATAAAAATGAAAATAATTAAATATATAAAGATTTTATAACTGGAAATATCGACTGTATAAAGGAATTAACATAAAAATTAAATATAAATTATTAACACTTTAAAAATATTAATATTTAAGATTTAACTTAATATGTAAAAAATCTTACGGGATATTTTATCCGGCTATTCATGATTACGCAAACCGTTTAGAATTCAGTTAACAATAATCGTCGCTAGAAGTTATAAAACGATTAGGTTATAATAAAGTTTATTAATTAAGTTGATATTACTTATTAATATATTTAATTAAACTATACGGTACTTTTCTTCTTGAAGAAAGCAGGTTTTACTATTTATTTATTATAATATTATACTTAATTTTTAATATATACTATTTAACTTTTATAAGATATATTATTTTAATCTTAGTTCTTGAAATATTATACAAAGTTTCTTGCGATTTTAATAATAATATAAAAATATTTACGTTATTAAAATATAAATACTACTATAAAATATAATGAATAAATTAGTAGTAATATAAAACCGTATATTTTATATTAAGATTATATTTTTAAATAATATAATATAAATTACATACTATATTTTTGTTTAAAATATTTTAACGTATTTTAAACCGGCCGTTAGTATATAATATACTTTAAATAAAATAACTACGGTATATCTTAATTATATAATTTTTAAAAAAATTCAATAATTTAGTAATATAATAATAGTCAGTAATTTATATAGATTTATTCGAAATATAATAATATAACTATTTTTAATTTTTAACTAAATACATTTTATTATAGACGAAAAATTATATAAGACTTTATTTTAAATTATAAATATCTTTTTTTATAAAAGAAGTATTATATAATTAAAAGTAATGTTGATAACCTTTTAATATTATTGTAAATAAGTTCGAAATTTATTTAAATTAATATAATTAAATTTTATATTATAATAACTTAAAATAGTTTTAATAAAAATGTTTAAAGATAATTAAAATAATACTTATTTTGCCTTTTAAAACAAAAAGGATATACTTTTAAAGATAATATAATATTAAGTATTTATTTAAAGGCTAACTTAATAATAAAATAGTTATAAACCTAGATGTTCTTTTTTAATTATAACAAGTTTAAAAACCTTATTACGATTAATTTTAAAATATAGCTAAGTCGAATTTAATAAAAAATATCGTTTTTTTAAATACCGCTAATTTACGAACAGTTAAATTAACTTAGAATTTCAATTCCGTTATTATATCGGCGAGAATTAAAATAGTTAAGAGTTTTACGAACTTATTAAATTAATTATATATCTTATAGTTAATTATTGTATTTAAAACTTATATTACATTTTTCTGTTTTATAATAGAAGGAATAACATTTTAAAGATATTTTCCAATCATATTATATACTCCTTTATATACGTATTAAATAAATAAATTAGCTTTATATATAAATAGCTAGATATTTATACACTATATACATAATATATAAATTTATTATTCCTTATTAAATATCTTTATATAATAAATTATTTTTTCTAATAACTAAATAGTTGCAAGTCTAGGTGTCTTTTTTAATTATAACAGGCTTAAGTACCCTGTTATAGGTAGGCGCAAAAAACAATTGGTTCGAATCTAGTTTAGGACGCCGGTTTTTCTAGGTGGCGCCAGCTTAATAAATTTAACTAATTAAAGCTTCCGCTCCGTTACCGTATCGGCGGCCATTAAGAGGTAGCTAAGGGCTCTTGAAACTAATTACGATTAGGGGCGTTAAGAACTAATTAATTAATCGGGTATATCTTATTGTTAATTACCGTATTATATAACTCGTATTATGTTTTTCCGGCCCTTAACCAAAAAAAGACGGTTTTTAAAGGGTACTTCCCCGTCGCGTTTATGTAATTTTTTATATACGTACTTAGTAAATAGATTAACTTCCTGTAAATAACTAGCTAGATATATTAATAATACTCTACCTTGCGTAATATATTATTTTTAATTCCTTTTATATTAGTGTTTATAAATGTACCTATTCGGATATATAAATAAAATTTAATGTATATATGTTATAGTGAAAGTTTTCGGAAACAATATTATTAAAACTATTTTAATATAATAATTTTACTTTTACAAATATGTTATAACTGCGTTACGAATACATTTATTCGTATATAACATATATTATTATAACTTTATTTTTAAAGTTTATGTTAGGATTCGGTACGTTAGTATATAACAGGGTTAATTGGCCCGTATAACGCTTACCCCAACGCGTCTTAAATAAATCCAGCGTACCTACTAGTTTAATTAGTTTTTTATATTAACATAAATATATTTTAAATATAACTAAATAATATATATATCTCGATATCAATAATAGTTAGATTAATACCGCGATTTTTAATATAAAACTATTTTTTAATTTCTTAAAAAAGGATTATAATAAGACCTTTTTTATTTTTATTGTTTTGTAATATATCGTTACGAGATTATACTTAACGCGTTACGAGGTTTTAATTAACCGGTTTAAAGTTGAAGTAATAGGTCGTAGTTGCGGGAATAAATTTATTCTGCTAAATCTAAATTATACGATGGAATTTTATTAGAACGATTAGTTAATATTTTTATAGAAATTTTACGTTATTTAATAAAGGCCAGTTTTAGGGTTTTAAGATATTTTTATAAATTTGTTATCATTTTATTTTAATAAAAAACGCCTTAACGTAAAGATAAAATACTTAAGTAAGTTAAGTTATTAATGAATAAAGTAGTTAATAAACGAAAGTAATGTTAACCAGTTAAATAAAATTAAGGGGTTCGAAAATGTAATTCCAGAAAATTTACGTTATAAATAATTTGTATAAGGAAAAATCTAAACGTTTTTAAGCAATATTGGCGAAGGAAATTAATTTTTATTTTACTAGTAACTAGTTAGCAAAACCGGGATTATTAAACCCGATTGAAATGTTTAATAACAGCTTCAAAATTATTATTAGACATTTAAAATATAACGAGAAATTTAAAGAAAAATAAGGTAAAAAAATAGTTTTTTTAAAAAAAGAATTTTACGGATTTTTAGCGGAATTTAGTTACGAACTGTTTACGAGTAAGGATATGGGCGTTATATTTATCGAGACGGTTTTTATTACTACATTTTTCGTTTTCGTTACGAAATGACGATAAACGCGGTAACGGGGAAAACGGTAATAGTAAAGGAAGTAGTAATAGTTTATCTTTATCGTTTAGCTTTTCGTTATCGTTGTCGCATTCGGACTTAAACTTAAATTTGAATTTAGAAAATAATTTAAAAAATTTAAGTAATAATAATTGAAAAAAAAGTTATTATAATCGTAATAGGAAAAATAAAATAAAGATATAAGAAAAGGAATTATTAAATAAAAGAATTTTGCTTTCCGTTAAAAGCGCTTCGATTTTGGCTTAAATAAAAAAATTATTTAAAAGAATTTAAAAATTAGAAATTTTGAAAAAATGTTTTAAATTTCGTATTTAAAAAGATAAGCTACAAGGAAAAAATAAAGCTTTTTATTTTTAATAAGTTAGGTCTGGCCAATGTAATTACTTAAACGATATGTTAAATATTTATAAAATTCATTACCGGAATTAAAAAAGGTTTGAAAATATTAAAAGTTTTCCGTAAAACTTTTATTATAACTCGAAAGGCCCGTTAACGTTTTTTTTATAAAATAATTAAGCCAGTATCGTCATAACGGTAAGGATTTAATTATCTTTATTACGAAATCTTTAAAGTTAATTTGCGAAATTAAGAAATACGATATAAAGCTAAGTACGGATTAATAGATTACTATGTTTTTAACCGCTGTTACAGATAAAAGGGGTATTTAATATCGAATAATAAGCTTTATATTTCGTAAAACCGATTATATAATTTACCGTTTAATAAATAACTTTAATAGTAATGTTTACTACTAAATAAAAAAGGTTAAAAGTAATAAAAACGGTAATAATAAACTTAAAAATTAAAATTAAAATGTCGGAGATAATAATAATAACAAAGGAAAAAATAATAATAATAAGCTTTTAACAATGCTAAAGGTAAACCCCTTTATTAAAACTAGAAAAAAACGGTTACTTAGTTAAGGATTACCGAAAACCTAAAAAAAAATAAGAATAATAATAACTAATAAAACGGTTAACGTAATAACGGATGAAACGGTAATAACGGTAATAATAATAACGCTAATAGTTAATAACGTTTATTAAAAGCGTATTTTATCCTAGGTGGTTTTAAAAATTTATATAATTAATATTTTAAAAGATATTAAGTTAAGTATATTATAAGAGTTAATTAATTAAACATAAAAAAGATTATAAAATTATTTAATAGTGTTATAGAAAACGTTAAACGCGTTACGGAATAACATAACGTTTTAAAAGGCGTTGTAACTTTTATGTAAAAAGATAACGTATAATATCCTAAAAGGTTTAAAGCTAGCAGTATTAATATCTTAGAAAAGCTTTTTATATACGCGCCTAATATTATAACCGATAACAAATTAATATTACGCTTAAAAGCAGGTAAAAAGTTAATTACGGAAACCTTTAGTCAGGAATTTAAAAACGAATATATACGAAATAACTTCCGAATTTTAATTTTTTAATCGTATAATATATATAAGGAAAACCGTAACGAAATATTATAAAATTTGAAAATTATCGTATTTATTATAAATAACGTTAAAGATTATTTCGCGAAATAATTATTAAATATACGAAATAAAAAGGTTATAATTATTATTAGAGAAAAATGAATTTAAACCGAAATAAATAACATAGTTAATTGGAATTTTAAAAGAATTAGAAGTAAATATAATTTA
Source organism: Monosporascus sp. CRB-8-3 (assembly GCA_004155055.1). Taxonomy (NCBI): domain Eukaryota; kingdom Fungi; phylum Ascomycota; class Sordariomycetes; order Xylariales; genus Monosporascus; species Monosporascus sp. CRB-8-3. The sequence continues at coordinate 78,640 of QJNZ01000226.1, forward strand.
ATCGTTTTGCGATAAATATTATACATACCTACATTTGCGTTTCGAATTTTCTTTGGAAAAGGTTTTTATAAAGGAAAGAGATATTTTACCCGAAATTATTTAATTAATAATAACGGTATAAAGTTAATTATAATAAACGTCCTGAAAAGAAGATTTATAAACCGTTTAATTAACGAAATTTGGCAAAGATATACGTTGAAAATAAAATAAGATAAGATAAACGAAATGTTAAAAACTTTATAAAGTTTTATTATAAATAAAAAAGTTTATTTTTTAATATTGCCGTTTGTATTGTTTTAACGATAAGTTATTAAAATAACTATAAAGATAAAGTTAAACGAAATAAACGTCGCACTAATCGTTAATAAATATTATAATTAAATTAAAATTATTAAAAAAATTAAAACGATTTTAAGAATAAAAAATATACGTTAAAAAGTTATTTTAATAGGACATGAATTAAATTAAGCCTGTAATTATTAATACTAATGTATATTATAACGTAGTTATAAATAACGTTAATTTATTACGATATATTTAAAACGTATAAATTTGAAAACAAGGTAAAGTAAAATTTTTGTTATATATAACGAACGTAGCAACTAAGTTAGCTTTAAATAATAAACTAGTTGAAACTTTTCGTATTAATAAAAAAAATAAGTTTGTTCGAAATTTTTTATAATACCGAAAAAATCGAATTAGTTAACTTTATCTTTTATAATTAATATTAAAACGATATTCCGGAACGAAATATATAATTTGTTTAAAATATCGTTTATATTACGGTTATTTAAATACGTATCTTAATTGATTCTTGAGATTACGTTATAAAAATTACAACTTATATTGTTAATCGTATTAAATAAGTTATCGTTAATAATATTACATTATAAAAATATTATAATCGAACGTTAAACGACAAGAAATAAACGAATAAACTAGATAACGCGTATCTATATATTATCCGCAGCCGTTATACGGGTTTAATTAACGAAAATTATCGGATTAAAGTTAAAAAGTTAAAAATATAAAATATTAAAAATTTATTTGTAAATTATTAAAGTATTTATAATTATAAACTCTAATTACAAAAAGGCGGTTATTTTTTAATTATATTATATATAGGAATTCACGAAAAGATAAGTACGATAGGTTAAAAAAATAAATTTCTTAACTCGAAAAACGCTACAATGTTTTTATTACCTTATATATAACGTAAACTTCGGTATTAACTCCAAAAAAAACGTTATATCAAACGATTAAATAAATAATAAAACGAAAACCGTAATACGAAAATAAAGTAAATTAAAAAAAGTTAAGCCCGAGTTATATTTTTATAAAGTACTTAACGAAAATCCCGAAATTATAACAGCTTTAATTTAAAAAAAATCTTAATTTTTATCCGGACGTTTATAACTTTAATTTTTTTAACGACTGGGAAAATAACGTTTACGGAAATTTAAATAACGGCGATATAATTTAATAAATTGACTAATTAATATACCTACGTAATATATTTAATAATAATATTTACCGTTTATTTAACGTAAATAACGACGGGCTAAGTTTTATAGAAATTATAGTTAACTTTAAATAAAATATATAATTTAAGGCTATTTATAAGAAAACTAAAGAAAGTTTATAACGGGAAACCTTTACCTTCAGATTTATAATTAACCTTGTTAAGAGTTATTTAATAAATATTAAATAGATTTTAAAGAAAAAATATACCTTAACGGGTAAATTTAAGAAATATAAAGTTTATATGATTAAACGCGATATATTAATATACTTTTATAAGGCTTATAATATTTATAAAATAATAAATTTAATAAATCGATTTTATCGTTATTTATTTAAATAATAACTTTAATAATTAAATTTTTATAAAACGTTTTTCCTTATTATAAAAATATTGCGATATATATTTAAATAGAAAATAATGTTTTAATTTTACGTTTAAAAAAATTATTAAAGGAATAAACTGTTTATACGAGTTAAATCAAACTAGTACCGTATAATAATAAAAGATTCGAACGATATTTAATAAACATAATTTTAAGTTACTATAATTAGACGATACGATACATTTTAATATAAAAACTCGTAATGCAATTATTTTATATGTCGATAATATTTTATTTTTCGGATTTAATAAAATATATTTAAAAGTTATATTAAACCTTATTACCGGTAACGTTTTAATAAATAACTTTAGAACGGTAAATTAATATTTCAGTATACGTATTATTTAATTATCCCAAAGAGGTAACGTCTGTTTCGATTAAAAACAATATATTAATAAAATATTAATAAATGTTAATATTAATCATATAAAAATAAAATTAATTTTATTTATTAAAAAATATTTATATTATATAATACCTTATAAACATAAAGTTAATCAATAGGATATTTTCGATTATATTAGTTTTAGTAATAAGTCTAATTTTTTAATTATATAATTAAATTAAATATAACGTTTATAACGTTTATTTAAGCGCGGCTTATAAATAACTCGTTTTTTAAAAAATTTATAAAAAGTTTTAATGTTATTTATTTCATATCGAAAATTAAATATCAAAATTTTTATTACGTTTATAACAAATTAAAGCTATTTATAACAGTTAATATAAATTTCGTAAATAATTCCGATATAATTAAATTTATTATTAGTTACGTTTTATTTATAATAGGAAACCCGGTAATATAAATATTAAAACGATAGCAAGTTATTATAAAATATATTTCTGATATTAAATACCTAATATTAAATACCGTAATTACCGTAATAATAAATGTACGGATTTTTCCCAAAAAGTTTAACATTATATTTAAAGGTTTTATTACTGTTTTAAAAAAAAACGATACGAAAAAAATGTTGTTTACGCGTTAAATATTATTATATACGTTAAAAAATCGAGAAAGGTCTAATAAGGCTTTAATATATTAAAAATGCAAAATATTTTATTGACGGTTTTATTAAGTTATTATATAAAAAAATATATCACAAATTTATTATTAATTTAAATTTTACAAACGGTTTAAAAATATTGAAGATTTAATTAAAATAATTAATACAAAAATAATCCTGCTATATTTTTTTATAATAATAAAAAGGCGTTTTTTATTAAAACTTATTTCTTATTATTAAAAACGATAATTATAATATTTTTCTTAAAACTACTCGAAAATGTTTATTTTCTTATTAATTTTAAAATTTTAATTTTTTATAAAATAACTTATTCTATATATACTCATAACTTGATACGTTGATTTTTACTTAAAAGCGTTAATATTTTATATACAATATATAGCTAGTTAATATGCTTTAATTAACCTGACAAAAAAATTTATTTATTAACTTTTTATAACAAGAGATTTAAAAAAAGTAACGATTTTAATTATTTATTATTATTACCGTCAAAAGAATAAATCTCATTTTAAAGCTATGAAATAATTGACGCAATAAGTTAACCTATATAAAACATTTTCGTTTATTAACGCCTAACCAAATCCGAAATATTTCGGAAAAAATAAATTCTATAACCCGGCACTGTTATAACGGAACAGTAAAACGAAAAGGCCGGTTACTTAATACAGCAAGTTAATACGCTATACGATTTAACTATTTTACCCACGTTAAAAGTTTAATTCCGAACCGTATAAATTAGTTTGTATTAATTTCTATTAGTTTTTAATAATTTTTATCGGTTTTTTATATAAAGATTAAGGTTTAATTCTTAAACGTATTAATTAAAATTTTTCCCTAAAGGTTTCGAATATATATATAACGTAAAAAGGCGTATTAAAATTTGGTACATTAGAATATAACAAGCTTAGTTACCTCGTATAACGCTTACTCGACCGCATTTTAAATAAATCCAGCGTACTTATATTTTTAACTAGCTTTTGATACTTAAAAGAAATATTTTCTAGATATAACTAAATAATATACAGATCTTAATACTAATAACAGTTAGATTAGCACCATGAATTTTAACAGTTTATAAATAATAAATCTTTAAAATTATTACGCTTATCATTTTAATTTTATTTCTTTATTACATAAATAAATATTATATTAATTAAATATTTATTATAGTAAAACAATAAATTTTATTTATACATAATTTTATTAAATAGCTTTTCGTTAGCAGTTAATATAATAAACAACTAATCCTTTAATTACTTATCTTAACATTTAAAATAATAGCATATATAATATTACGAATAAGATTATTAAACTCTTTAAGTTTATATATATAGATTTAATTATTATTTTATGTATATAATTATAAATATATATATAATGTTTAACATGTTTAAACATTATTAATTAAATTAAATTAAAACCACGAAATATATCTATTAATACCAAATAATATAAATATTACAGCTAATATCTTTCAATATGAGAACTATAATTATTTTTAATAATTAAAATCAATTGTATCTTTCGGTTTTAAAAATCTTATAAGATGTTAAAAAATATTAAGTATTAGTTATAAAAAAAAGCCGAAATTTTGGATTGTTTTTTTTTACATTTCGATCGATGTTATAACTTTTAAATATTCACTATTATAATTTATACTAAAAACGTTTTATTGAAAATTTTATAACGAATTAACAACTCTAATACCTTTATTAATACCGTTAACTTTTTAGAAAAAAATCGGATTTTGCTTTTAATTTTTAAAGATAATTTAAAATTTAAGTAACTATATAACTAAGAATATCGGTAGTACAAAAAGTATTAAAAATTAAATATATACAGTTATTAAGTTTACGTTATATTATTTAAGTCAAATTAAAAATATAAAGTAATTATATTAAAAATTAAAGTAGTTTTATTTTATCTTATATTTTCGAACATGGTAATTATTACTCGTTTTTACGGTTATAACAAATTATATATTTCGGTTTTACAATATTCTATTCCGAAATTAATTATTAGACCTTCGTAAATACGTAATTTTCTATTAATATCGCTTTAAAAAGCCTCTTTACGTAATGTCTATAACTTTCGACTATAATAAACTTTAAGTTTTTTAATTAATTTATTAAAGGAAATTATTTAAAATATAAATCATATCTTAAAAAATTAAGTTTTTCGTTATAAATCTTAAGTCCGTATAGAATCATTACATTACGACTTTTTGTTAGGTATATAATTAAATATATTAAATATTTATTAAAACGGTTGAAAGTTCTATATTAATTTTTTTTTAATTTAATCGATTTTACTATTATTTAATTTTATATTAAATAACATACTTTAATATATATTTATTAAGTTCGAATATAAAGTTCTAATATTTCGTCTTTTCGAAATTTTAACAGAAATAGTTTCGATTATATTATTCGATGTATATAAAATAATCGGATAAATCAGATTTATTAATATTTTTATTAATATTATTTACTTTTTAAAAGAAATCTGTTTTATTTTCAATATTCCAATATAGTTTAATTTATAATTATAAAAATAATCGCTTTATACGTAAATTTATATTAAAAAATATCCTGCTTATAGAAAATTTTTAATAATGAAATAAATAACGATAACGGATTTTAAAATGTCGAAATCAAATTTTTAAATCGATAGAAACTGGAAAATTATAAAAAATAATTTATCCAGTTATTCCCAATTACGAAATATAGTTAAAATTTCTTAAATAATTATTCTCTATAAAAATAAAAATAAGTAATATAAAATTACTTTAATAGAAGAAACTTATAAAAAGGTTAGATTTAAATAAAATTTAAAAATTTATTTAATTAAGTTATATAGTTAAGATTAAAAACATTAAATATAAATAATAAAATCTTTAAAAATTTAAAAATTTAATTTTTATTTTATAAAAATTATTAAAATATAAACGATAATTTATTTAATTATTTTTAATTATAAAAACCCTTGAAAAGTCTGTTAAGAATAATTATTAATACAAGTTTTTAAGAAGAAAACCGAGTTTTAATTAACCGTATTAATTAAAATCATATAATTTGTTACCTTATGTAATCACGTTGTACGGTTACTATTTCTAAGAAAAATTACGAATATTTATAATTTTTATTTTAGTATTAATATATTTAATATTACTAATAAGAGTACTTATCTTAGTAAATTAAATTATAACGTTTTTATTTAATAATTCGCAAATATTTATTATTAATCTACTTAAGTAAGTTTAATATATATGTCACGACCTAATAGAGGGGCGGTTTTGGAAACGGTCTTAGTGGACCGAAATAGGACTTAAGTGGGTTAAGTTACGTTATTAGATTATTAATTTACGGGAGGTAAGTTAGTAAGTTGGAGAAGAATATATACGTTTATTGTTTCCGTAATTTAAATAAGATTAGTTTGTAATATAACTTAGTTATTTAAGATATTTTTAGTATTATTAAATGTAATTAAGTTATTTTCGTTGCTTAAAATCCTGTAATATAACTGTTAATATAAACCGTACGATTTGGACTAATAGTTAGTTAATTAGTTTAGTTATTATATGTTGAAAGTTTTTGTTTAGTAGTATTGTTAGATTTTAAGTAATTTTAGTTAATATTGTGTTTATTAGCAAATAAGCCGAAAAGTAATTTATTTATCGGGTTTCGGAAGAGATTATAAGTTCCGATAATAAGGAGGAATGTTCCCGTTTTTCGGTAAAGGAGGTTTTTAGGAGATTTAATGTCGTTATAACATCCGTTAGTTAGCTTGAAAAGGAGAAAACCGATTTTACCGCTTTATTTTAAGCTGCGTATAAACGCCTTAAGGAAAAGGGTAAAAAAGAGTCGAAGGATAAAGTTAAGTGAACTTTTTTTGACGGTAAAAGTTTTTAAATCATTTAGGTAACAATTATAAAGAAATTTAAAAAGGTTTCAAAATTATTAAGGCCTAAGTTTTTTAATAAGATTTTCATTAAGTTATAATTGTTTTTAATTTAATGCTAAGCCTATTTCGGGTATTTTTTTATTTAATTTATTATTTTTATAACCCGAATAGAATTTGCGGCCGGGTTGTTTACGGGTAATGCGGCCGTTTGGTTTAAGCCGGTATATAGGGAGTACGTTATTTTTTTATTAAAATAACGAAACCCCGAACAAGTAAAAATTTATAATAATTATAAGAAATTCGAGAATGCTGTAAAAAAGGTATTTGGAGAGGTAAACGAAAAAATAAAAATAAAAATTTATATGGAAAGTTTATACCAAAAGGGAGCCGTTTTAACTTATGGTAATATTTTTATTTAAGTGGTATTTAAGTTAGAATAGGAATAAAAGGTTTATATAGCTAAAATTTTTAACGGTTTAAAAAAGAAAGTTTAAAAGAAATTATTTAAGGAAAACCGGCTAAAATATTTAACCGATTATATCGGGATAGCGGTTAAGATCGACGATAAATAATATATTTAGAGAACCCGAAATTTTAAGACATAATAAGGTAATAGGCATGGATACGTAATTAATATTAACGTCTTGCGATAAATAAATATATTTTACGGTATAGCGGTAGGTTCTATAAAGATCGGAACGGTTTAACGACGAGATTAGTTATAAATTAACTGTTATAATTGCGGTAAGAAAGGATATAAAGCTTTTTATTAAAAGGTTTTTAAGAAATCTCGATAAAATAATTAAATCTTTATTTCCGAAAGATAATAAGGAAATAATAAAAGGATTAATAAAAAAATTAATCTAATTAAATTTAAAAGTAATAGTTAATTATGGTATGCGGTAATATAGTAGTATAAGGATTATCCCGGATAAAAAAGTTTATTAAGAAGAACTTATTTCTTTGATTCTAATAAAAAAAATAACGCTAAAAATAAACCCGACGGGTTGTATAAAGATGGTTATAGGAATATTACGAATGGGATAAAGATTATTGCCAGGGAGAGCCGGAACGATATATGAAAATTTACGTTATTTATTGTACAAAATTAAAATGCTAATTTTATTAAAAATAAAATGAAGAAATTTATTAACGCATAACCCGGATATACCAGAAAAAGTTCGATTTTAAAAAATAGAAAAGGATTAATAAAAATAAGTAATAATAATACCGATATTTACAGTTATTTACAGAAAAAGATAAAGTCGATTAATAAGTAATACTGTAAAGTTAGTTACCCGGGGAGTTGTATCCGTAAAAGGCCCCTTTTTCTTATTTCGGATAATACAATTATTAAATAAAAAGACTGCTAAAAAAATAATAATAAAAATATTGTTAGCGGATTATTACTAATCTAGGTATCTAATTAGGCTTTATTAAAAATCCGGACGATAAATAAATCATTTAAAAAAAATTAAATGTTTTACTAAAAAAACTAGTAAGATATATAAGACGAGGAAAAGTATAATATTGAATAGGAAAATAATAATTTATAATTAACGTTACTTAATAAGGAAATAATTAAAATTTTCGTAAAATAAATTTACGCACGATAAAATATACAATAATAATTTAGATACTTATAAGAATAAATAATGCAAATAGAAAAACAATTAAAAAAATTTAAAATATAAAATAATAAGAATAAGAAAACTTTATGAAAGTTTTTATACCTTTTAAAAGGTTAACGCCACCTATAAAAAAGCTATAAACGAACAAAAAAAATGTAAAATTATAATATTTTAAAAAGGCTTTAAACGTAACAATCGGAATTACGGGTAATAACGTTATTGTTATATAAGTACGGATTAAAAAAAACTGGTAAACCGTAATAATAAATTGCGGAACAATAATTACAAATTATATTAGTTTAAAAATAATATATTAATTAAGGCTATGATAAAAAAGAGTTATTTTTATAAAATCAAAAATGCCGAAAATTAAAAATTCGCTTACGATAACGGATAAATTAAACGCAAAATTAATTACCTTAAGACTGTTATGAAAAGGAAAAGATAAATTATTAATTTCGATATTATTTTATTAATAAAGTATAATATAATTCTTAGAAAATTATAATTACGTTAATATAACCCTTTAATTACTTAAAAAATTAATGAAGTAAATTTCCGTTCGTTTTTTAACGTAAGGAAAAATGAAAAAGATTTAAGATCTGAATATTCGATAGATAAGGACAACGAATACAAATATAAGGATACGGGCAGAAATTTTATTATTTAAAACGATAAGGTATATTTAAAATAAAGGATATAATAAAAAAATAAGGCGCATTACTGCGAACTTTAAAGTACGATTTTAACAGATAAAGAATAATTTATAAATATAACCTAAAGAATTATTAGAGCAAATAGCAAAAATATTATTATAATATTATAAATATAAAAATCTTTTTTGAAAAAAACTTGGTATAAAATTATTATAATATAATAAATAAAATTACGAAATAATTTTTAAAAACGGTAAAATAATTACCTTTTATTTTATTTATAATTTAAACAAAGCAAAGTTATACGTTTTTCGCGATTATTTAAAAGATAAATTACGAAAAAGATATATATAACGTTTTAAGTTGTTAACCGGATACTTAATATTTTTTATTTCATAAAAAAACGGAAAATTACGATTTGTTATTAATTATTAATAACTTAATAATATTACTATCAAAAATAAAATATTATTATTATTAATTATCGAAATTAAGAACCGATTATAAGATATTAAATAGTTTACGGTTTTAAACTTACGAAAAAGGTATACTTAAATTCGAATTAAATTAGGAAACGAATGGAAAATAACTTTTAAAACGAAATTCGGCTTATTCGAATATTTTATTATACTTTTTAAATTTACAAACGTACCAGCAACTTTTTGACGGATAATTAAATATATGTTCCGCAAGTATTTTAATATTTTTATTATATGTTATCTCGACGATATCCTTATTTACTTAAGGATAAAAAAGAAATATATAAAATATGTTTATAAGGTTATATAAGTTCTATAAAACGTTAATTTTTTACTTAACGTAAAGAAAAATATTTTTTATATTTAGGAAATTAAGTATTTAAAATACGTTATTCTCTTAAGATATATTAAGATAAACCTTAAAAAAATTATTACGCTTAAGGATTAAAAGATACTGATTAATATTATTAAGCTGCAGATATTTGTTAAACTTGTTAATTATTATCGATAATTTATATGACATTTTAGTAAAATCGCGATACTATTTATAAAATTTATTAAAAAAAGTTCGACGCTTCGTATAGGCCTTAATTATAAAAAAAAATATTTAATAATTTAAAAGTATTTTTATTAATAAACCCGTTTTAATAATATACGTCCTAAATAAATTAATAAAGCTTAAGTCCGAGATTTTAGATTTTGTTTTAAAAGTAGTAATCTGTTAATAAGATGATTAAAAAAATTATATTTTATTACCTTTTATTTTTATAAATTATATAGTATTAAATTAAATTACCTTATCTATAATAAAAAGTTCCTGCTTATTATTAAACTCATTAAAAAATTTAGGTATTATTTTAAACAAAACAAATATTAAATAAAGGCATATATAAATTATAAAAATATTTTTTATTTTGTAATTATTAAAGAATTAATCGGATAAAAATTACGTTTTACGGAATATTTTTTGTAATTCGATTACGTTATTATTTACCGTAAAGGATTAAAAAATAGTAAAGTAAATGCTTTTAATAAACGATTAAATTTAAAAAGTCTTAAGGTAAAGTTATAATAAATTATTTTGGATTAAATACTAAAGGGGTATTTATAATAACGATATAGTAAGATTACTAAAATATTTATATTAAGTATATATAAAATAAATAGTAAAATTATGATCATTTATTTGAAATTAGAAAGTAAATAAAATTTACGTACTAGAAAAATATTAAAAAAATTTAATACGAGAAATACATAGATATTAATTATACGGATATTTAGGGATTTATAAGACTTTAAAACGTTTACGATTAATATATTATTTTTTTAAAATAAAATCGACTATATAAAACGTTATATAATAATATAATATTTACGTTAAGGTAAAACCTAAACGATATAAATTATACGGAAAATTATAATTTTTATTAGTTATTAAGCAATTATAGGATTTAGTTATATTTAATTTTATTACGAAATTTCTTTTATTAAAAACTTAAATACGGGTATATACTATAATAGTATTTTTATAATCGTTAATCGATTTATAAAATTCTCCTATTTTTTATCTTATAATAAGGATATAAACGCCGAATAAATAATATATTTTTCTTTCGAAATATTTTTAATATATATAAACTACCGATAAAAATTGTTTTAAATAAAGGTACAATTTTTATTTTAAAATTTTAGCAAAGTTTCGTAATATAACTTAATTTAAAATATAAATTATTAAATGTTTTTAGATTATAACTAAATAGATAAATAAAAAAGACGAATTAAATATTAAAAATATATTCATACTATGATATTAATTATAAATAAAATAATTAAGTTAAAAAATTACTTATCGTATTATTAGCTTATAATACTAATTACTATAATAATATTGAGATAATTTTAATAATTACTAACTTTGCTTTAATTTTAAAAGTTCATAAGAAAATATAAAAACAAGAACCAGTTAATATTAAAGTAATTTTTATTTCGGAATAATTTATGTAATTATATTAAAAAATGAAAATAAGGATTTAATTCGTATGTAATTAAATAAATAAATATTATAATTAGAAAAAGTTAAGAGGGTTAATTTTCTCGAAAAGGGAAATAATTTATTTAATTACTAAATTTTTAAAATTAAACGTTTAAACCAAAAATTCGAATTTAAATATATCGGATTATATAAAATTATTAAGGAAATTCCAGAAAATAATTATTAATTGGAAATATTACCTAAGGTTAAATTTTGTCTAGTTTTTTTATATTTCCTTATTCGAATTAACAGTAAATATTATTAAAGTTAATATTAGGTACGAAGAGGAGGTAAAAGAAAATATACCAGTTTATAAAGTGGAAAAAACTTTCGATATGCGAAAAAAAAAGGATTTATTTAGTATTTAATTAAATGGAAGAATTATTAAAATTTCGAAAATACCTGGGAGCTTATTAAGAATTTTATTAGTATCTAACGCCAGTTAAAAACCTTTTACTAACAACGGCGGAATTAGTAATAAACGTATTTTAATTTACATTATTTAAAAAAGAGAAGCCTTAATCGACTGCATTCCAGTCGACAACGTTAACCTTATTAGAGGCTTAAATGGCTATTGTCGATTTTAACTTTTAACGGTTAAGTTTATTTTATTTGTTTAAGGACTGTAAGGTACGGTTTACGAGTTGTATACTTTAAGTTTAGTATTATTAACGTTGCTTACGTTTACGAAAAAAGCGGGTTGGGGATTTAGTAAAAGCCTGTTTTGCGGTAAGTTGTTTTTTTTTTAAATGATAAGCCTCGGTAACGTAACGATTAATTATTGTTACGGAAATATTAGTATTATTATAAAAGCGACCGTAACGAACGTATTCCTTATAATAGAAAATCCTTATTATTATTTAACAGTTAAGTTTTTTAAATAAATAAAAGGAATACGGTATCATTTAAAAATGTTTTAAATTAATTAAATTAGTTAAGGTATAATATTACTTTGTTTTACGAAAACGACCGTTAATAATACGACTTGATATAATAAAATAAGGATTTATAGAAAAAAGAATCCTTAAAAGTAAGAATTTTGAAAAAAAAGGGGTTGTATTACGACCTAATGCAAGGTAAAGTGCCATTAAGGTATCTAGCTAGCTATATACAGGAAGCTGATCCATTCACTAAGTACGTACACAAAGGATTGCACAAACGCAACCGGGGAGCACCCCCTAAAAACCGTCCCTTTTTGGCCAAAGGCCGGAAAAACGTAATGCGGGTTATGTAATACGGCAACTAACGATAAAATACACCCGATTGATTAATTGGTTCCCAGCGCCCCTAATCGTGACTGGTTCCCAGCCACCCTTCAATTGTCGCCGACACGGTGGCGGAGCCGAAGCCCCAATTGGTCTAGCTCCTTTAGGCTGGCGAAAGCACCTAAAGGAACGGTGGCCCAAGCTGGATTTGAACCAGCTGTCTCTTAAGATCAACCGAAACAGGGTGCCTAAGCCTGTCGCAATTAAAAGAAACACCCAGGCTCGCGACCACTGAGCCATTGGGCCGTATTACGACCTAATAAAAAAGGAAGTTTCGGAAACGGTTTTAATAAACCGAAATAAAACTTAAATAAGTTTAGTTACGGAATTAAATTATTAGCTTACGGAAAGTAAACTAGTAAGTTAAATTACCAGTTTACGAAAGGTAAGTTAATAAATTAAATTACTAGTTTACGGGAAATATATTAATAAGTTAGAAAAAAATATATACGCTTATTATTTTCGTAATTTAAATAATACCAGTTTGTAATATTACTTAGTTATTTAAAATCCCTTTAGTATTATTAAACGTAACTAAGTTATTTTCATTACTTAAAATCTCGTAATATAATTACTAATATAAACCTTACGACTTAGTTTAATAGTTAGTTAACTAGCCTAGCCGTTATAATATACGTTAATTTTAAGCCGATTAATAAGAAGCTATAGGATTTTCATTTATTAATTATATATAATAAAATTATTTAATTAACGAAAATAATAATATTTCGATTTTTTAATTATATTACTATTTATTATTAATATTATAATTAAAATTAAACTTATTATTAATATGTTATATAATAATTATATATATATATATATATTTATATTAATATAAAAATAAATTAATAAATCTTTTTAATACGAAAATTTATTATTATTTAAATAATAATTAAATTTATACTTGAAAAAATATTTAAATATTTAAAATAATTTAAAATTTATTAAATAATATTAAAATTTTAAAATTTTAAAATTACCTTATATATTATATTTATATCGGGATAAGATAAATAAAATGATTAAATAACTATTAATCTTTAATTTTATTACAGTAAAAAGTCGAAAGTTTAAAATATTTAGTTTAAATATAGTAATATATTATTTATATTTAATTAATTAACAATAAAATAAATATTAAACGTTATATATTATTAGTTTAATATATAAAGTTATATATTTATTATTAGTAATTTAAAAATATTAAAGGCTTTAATATTTATTAATTAAATATCTACATTTATTATTAATTCGTATTAATCTTATATTTTAACATATCGATTTAAATTTACGTTAACTTATATAAAATATAACGTTAAAAGTTATATATAAGGTCGCTAGGTTTAAGCCGTAGTATCTAGGCTATATTAAAGATACGAAATAATTATATTAATAATTAATACGATAAATACTTTATTTAATATTTTCGAATACGGTAATTATTAATAGTTTTTACGATAATAATAAATTACATTTTGGTTACAAAAAGCCTTATCCAGAAATTGATTATTACGTAATACCGATAAATTTCGACCTTAATAAACCTTATCCTTTTTATCTGGTTTAATAAGGGGAAACTTAAATAATAACTTAGGAAATGTTAAGCTTTTTGCGGTAAATATTACGACCTAGTGAGTTACGGCCTCCGGAGACGGTCGCAATAGGGATTTAAAGGTTAGGTAGGGCAGTTACGTAATGGCTCGATAGGATTTATTGTAGAGCCTTTAGAGCCAGGTTAGACAGGATTTATTATAGAACCTTTAGAGCCAGGTTTGATAAAATTTATTGGAAAACTTTTAAAGTTAAGCTTAACAGGATTTATTATAAAGCTTTCAAAGCTATATTATACCAGTAACTAGAAAAATATTATATAAAACATTTATTTCTATAATATAAATAATATTAATTTATAATATCACTTGGTTATTTAAAATATTTTTAATATTATTAAACGTAATTAAGTTATTTTTATTACTTAAATCCCGTAATATAATTATTAATATATACCGTATAATTTGGTTTAATAATTAGTTAATTAATTTAGCCGTTATATGTTATAAACTTTTATTTAATAATATCGTTAAACTTTAAGTAATATTTCGATTATTAACATAATATTTAATATTAAAAAAATCTATTATTATTTCATAGTTTTAAAGAAATTTAAGGAATTAAAAGCCGAAGTTTAACGATTTAAAAAGTTAGTTAAGAAAAATTTTAACCTTATAACGGGAAAATTAATATCTAAAGCTTCCTTACCCAAGTACAAGTGTATTTATAATTTTTAACTTTCGACGATCCCGAGGACTAAATCCTTGCCGTCGTAATATTTTTTACCGGGGATGCGTTTAATTGGTTCGAATTAATTATAAGGAATTACCTGGAAAACGCGGAAAACGATATAGAACCGTTTATTAAGGAACTTTTCGTTAATTACTTTAATTTCGAAAAAAATGTTAAAAACTAATTTCGATAATCTTAATAAAAAACGTATTGCCGTTTAAAAGGTTTTATAATTGTAATAAAAGGGATTAACGTTTAAGTATGCGGTAAAGTTCCGAAACTTAATAGTTAAAGTAAAATAAATAAATAATAAAAATAATATTTTAATCGATACATTTTATAAGAGATTAAAAGATGATGTTAAAGATAAGATTATTATATTAAAATAACCGGTTCCTTTAAGTAAATATATTATAAAGGTAGTAAAGATCGATAACCGATAATTTAAAAGGTGATAAGAAAGACGAAGCTAGTACGTTTTACGGCTTAAATTTAATAAACCCAATTAAGGGAATAGATGTATTATATTTTTTACCTTTTATAAAACCTAACTAAGTTTTATAAAAATCGGAACGGTTTAATAACGAGATTAATCACAAATTAAATATTATAATTGAGATAAAATAGGATATAAAGTTTTTAAATATAAGGCCTTTAAAAAATTTCGATAAAATAATTAGGCCTTTATATCTAAAGAATAATAGTAGAATAATAAGAAAAATAATAAAAAATCGATTAACATAATCAGACTTAAATGTAATTATTAATTACGGTATACGGTAACATAATGGTACGAGGATTATCCAGGTTAGAAAACGTTTATTAAGGAAAAATTATTTGTTTAGTTTTAATAAGAGAAATAACGATAAAAACAGAACCGACGGATTTTGCAAGAATGGTTATAGGAGTATTACGAATGGAATAAGAATTTTTGCCCAGAAAAACCAGAACGGCATACGAAAATCCATGCCGTTTATTATAAAAAACCCAGATGCCAGTTTTATTACGAATAAAAGGAAGCAATTTATTAACGTATTATTTGGATGTATCAAGGGGGTTTCGATTTTAAAAAATAAATAGGAGTTAATAAAAACGATTAATAATAGTACCGATATTGATAATTATTTGCGCATAGGGATGAAATTAATTAATAAATAGCGTTATGAAGTTAGTTACCTAGAGAATTTTGCTTATAAAAAGACCTTTTCTGTTATTTTAAATAATACGATTATTAGATAGAAGAAGAATTGGTTTAGAGGATAGTAAAGAAATATTGTTAGCGAATTATTATTAATTTAGGTATTTAATTAGTTTTTATTATCGACTTAAAGGATAGAAGGGCGATTAAAGAAAAGATTAAAAACTTTATTAAGAAAGGTTGATAGGATTTGGAAGACGAGAAGGAATATAATAATTAATGGGAGAACGATAGTTTGTGGTTAATATTATTAATAAAAAATAATCGAAATTTTTACGGAATAAGCTTACGAGTAATAGGATATGTAATAATAATTTAGATAGTTGCAAATATAAGTAATTCGAATAGAAAAATAAATAGAAGAATTCCGAATATAAAATGATCGAGATAAGGAGATATTATGAGAATTTTTATAGGTTTTAAAAGATTAGCGTTACCTGTAGAGAAGCCGTAGGTAAGCGAGAAAAAAGAGGTTAGATTATAGCATTTTAAAAGAGTTTTAAATATAATGATTAGAGTTACAGGCGATGATGTTATTACCGTATAAGTATAGGTTAAAAAGAATTAATATACCGTAATGGTGGATAACGGAACGATAATTGTTAATTATATTAGCCCGGAAGTAGTAAATTGATTGAAATTATTATAGAAAGAAAAAAGTTATTTTTATAAAATCGAAAACGTCGAAAATTAAAGATTTGTTTACGATAATAAATAGGTTAAATACGAGATTAATTATTTTAAAATTTTTATTTAAAAAGAGATAAATTATTAATTTCGATATTATTTTATTAAATAAATACCATATAATCCTTGGAAAATTATAATTGCGTTAATATAACCTTTTAATTAATTAAGAAACTAATTAAGTAAATTTCGGTTTATTTTTTAACGTAAAGGAAAATAAAGAAAATTTGAGATCTTAATATTTGATCTATAAGGATAACGAATATAAAATGTAAGGATACGATAAAAACTTTATTATTTAAAATAAAGGGTATAATAAAATAATACAGTATGTTACTACGAATTTTAAAGGACGATTTCGATAAATAAATGACGATTTACAAATATAACCCGAAAGATTATTAAAGTAAATAACGAAAGTATTATTATAATATTATAAATACGAAAAAAAAATTTAAAAAAAGTTTAATACGAAATTATTATAATATAGCGAATAAAATTTCGAAATAACTTTTAAAAACGGTAAAATAACCGTTTTTTATCTTATTTATAATTTAAATAAAGTAGAGCTATATGTTTTTCGCAATTATTTAGAGGACAAATTACGGAAAGGATATATATAACGTTTTAAATCGTTAGCAAGGTATTTAATATTTTTCGTTTTACGGAAAAACGGAAAATTACGATTTGTTATTAATTATCGATAATTTAACGATATTATTATTAAGGATAAAATACCGTTATCATTAATTATCGAAGTTAAGGACCGACTGTAAAACGTTAAATAGTTTACGGCCTTAGATTTACGAAAAAGGTATAACTAGATTCGAATTAAATTAGGAGATGAGTGGAAAACGACTTTTAGAACAAAATACGGATTGTTCGAGTATCTTGTTATGCTTTTCGGACTTGCGAACGCACTTTTTACACCGAGAAGAGTTTAATGTCGAGGTACGGCAGGAGGAGAGGCCTTAACGGGCGCAAGAGTTACGCTCTTAAGTTTTACGATTAGTCTGTCTTTTTTTAATACGTCCCGATATGATGATAATAACTTACCAGGAGGAAAAAGAATTTTCGGGACGAAGATTGGAAAGAGAGGAAATCGTATTACGATTTAATAGGCTACGGCCTCCGGAGACGGTTGTAATAGGGATTTAAGGGTTAAGTGAGATAATTACGTAATAGTTCGACAGGATTTATTATAAAGCCCTTAAAGTTATATTATACCAGTAACTAGGAATATATTATATAAGATATTTATTTTTATAATTTAAATAATATTAATTTATAATATAATTAAGTTGTTTAAGATATTTTTAATATTATTAAACGTAATTAAGTTATCTTTATTACTTAGATTTTACGATATAACTGTTAATATAAACCGTACGATTTGGTTTAATAGTTAGTTAACTAACCTAGCCGTTATAGTAAACCTTAAGTTTATATAAGATAACTGCTTTATAACTTTTTACTAGTTTTACGATAGTTACCCTTTTTAATCTAGTTTTAAGGCTTTTTAAACCCTTATTAATTAAGATAACTAAAATATACCGGCTAAATCCGAATATAAAGTTCTAATATTCCGTATTTCCGGAATCTTATTAAAAACGGTTTCGATTAAATTATCCGATTTAAATAAAATAATCGGCCGAATAAAATATATCGATACTTTTATTAATATTAATAACAGTTTTAAAAAAAATCGGATTTTATTTTTAATGTTCGAATACGATTTAATTTAAAACGGTAAAAATAATTTATTTTTACGTAAACTTATATCAAAAAAATATCCGGTTTATAAAGAATTTATTAATAAAACTAAAAAATAATAATAACGGATTTAAAAACGTTAAAGTTTAACTTTTAAATCGATATAAATTAAAAGATTACGAACGATAATTTGTCCGGCTATTCCGGATTACGAAAACCGTTTAAAATTTCGTTAAAAATAGTTATTAATAGGGGCTTGCATAACTAAGCAGTTTAAAGTCACCTTGAAATAAAACGCCTAAGCGATTAAGATTATATTAATTCTCCTATATTAAAAGAACTTACCTGTAAAAAGATTGACGTTTAGTAAAGCTTAGCAACCGATAGTATAATCTATCCATTTATTTAATTTGGTTTTACGGTTACGTCTCCTCTAAGAAGATTAAAAGTTATATAAATAGTATGTATTTTAAAAATTATTATTATTAATTTTTACGAATTTATATAAAAACTAACTAAATGGAACGAAAAAAATATAATTTATTTTTAAGTTCTATTTTAAAATTTTGTTATTTTTATAATAATTTTTTGTAAAAGTTTAATTAATTATTAAACTATTATATTAATTTCTTATTAAAAATATTTAATTATAACTCCGTTATTAACGTTACTTTAATTTAAAATATAAAGCTGTATTTAGCGGTTTTTAAAGAGCTTAAATACCTTATAGTTAAATTGTTAAAGTTAGTTATGTTATATTAACAGGGTTGTTTACGAAGTTTAACAAGGTACGTGCTTGCAGGGGTAGGGTTAAAGGTGTTGTAAAAAGGTTGTAATGTTTTCTAAGTAGAGGAGAAATCCAGACCTATATAGCACGTGGGAGTTTCTGATAAGGGAGAAAGGATCTCGATTAATCTAATTAAACTAATTCTACATCGTGCCATGAAATTTTCCCAGTCAAACTCCGAATACTTCTTGGGAGGATGCCGGTTCCGTGCTCTGTCTATCGGTCAGTTGCGGTATCGCTGCACGTCTCTTTGTAAATCGGCGTCCATTCTCCGACCACCTACCGCAACCCTCTAAGCCTCCCCTGAACTCAGAAGCCTGTCATTCCCTCCACATCTCCACCGTTATAAGATCTCATCCCAGGAAATAAAACAGATGGGTCGATCGAAAGACGGAATTTGTACACCTCTACGGAGGTAGCAGGAGTTATATTGTGTCACGACCTAACGGAGGGGAGGCCTCGGAAACGGTTCTAGTGAACCGAAACAGGACTTAAATAAGTTAGGTTACGTAATTGGATTACTAATTTACAAAGGGTAAGCCGGTAAGCTGGATTATTAATTTACGAGGGGTAAATTAGTAAGTTAGATTATTAATTTACGAAAGGTAAACCGGTAAACTAGAAAAATATATATACGTTTATTATTTTATAATTTAAATAATATTAATTTATAATATAATTTAGTTATTTAAAACGCTTTTAATATTATTAAACGTAATTAATTATTTTTATTATTTAGAATTTACGATACGAATATTAATATAAACCGTACGATTAGGTTTAATAATTAATTAATTAACTTAGCTGTTATACGTTATAAGCTTTTATTTAGTAGTATTATTAGATTTTAAGTAATATTTTAAATTGTTAAGATGGTTTTTAATACCGAAGGGATTTTTTAAATTAAGGAATTTATTATTACTTAATAGCTTTAAGATAAGTTTAAAAAGCTGGAAGTTAAAGTTTAACGATTTAAGAAGTAGATTAAGAAGGATTTTAGCATTTCGAAAATTAAGGATAAGAAACTTTATCCTTACGATAAAAAGGGCAGTATTTAGACTTTCCTTATTTAAGTACAAATGTATTTTCGATTTTTAATTTTTAACGATTTAAAAGATTAGATTTTTGCCGTTTTAACGTTTTTTATTAAAGACCTACTTTATTAATTTAAACCGATTATAAGGGATTATTTAAAGTACGTAGAGGATAATTAAGAAAAGTTTATTAGGGAACTTTTTATTAATTACGTTAATTTCGAAGAGAAGTTAAAGGATAATTTCGATAACTTTAATAAGGAATGTATTACTGCGTAAAAAAATTTATAATTGTAATAAAGGGGACCAGTATTTAAATACGTAATAAAGTTCCGGAACTTAATAGTAAAAATAAGATGGGTAGATAATAAGAATAATACCTTAGTAAATATATTTTATAAAGGCCTAAAAGATAACGTTAAAAATAAAATTATTAAATTTAAACGATTAATTACTTTAAACAAATATATTACCGAGGTAATAAAAATCGATAACTGATAATTCGAAAAGTAATAAAAAAGGAAAGGCCAGTACGTTTTACGATTTAAACTTAATAAATTATATAAAGGAAACGGATATGTTACTTTTTTTATTTTTTTCGGAACTTAACTAGGCCTTATAAAAATCGGAACAATTCGATAACGAGATCGGCCATTAATTAAGTATTATAATTGTGACAAGATAAGATAAAAGGTTTTTTAGTATAAGGTATTTAAGAAAATTCGATAAAATAATTAAGCCCCTATATCCGAAAGATAATAACAAAATAATAAAAAGGATAACAAAAAATTAATTAATACGATTCGGCTTAAAAATAACTAATAGTTATAATATACGGTAATATAATGGTATGAGGATTATTTAATATGAAGAAATTTTATAGAAAAAAGCTTATTCGTTTAGTTTTGCCGGGAGAAATAAATTTAATAGGTATTATAAGAGTAGTTATAGGAGTATTACGAATAGGATAAAGATTTTTGTCCGGGAAAAGTAAAGAAATATACGAAAACCTATATTATTTATTGCAAAAAATTTAGATATTATTTTTATTATAAGTGGAAGGAAGTAATTTATTAGCGTATTACCTAAATATATTAAATAAAGTTCGATTTTAAAAAATAAATAAAAGTTAATAAAAACGATTAATAGTGGTACCGGTATTTATGATCGTTTGCGGACAAAAATAAAATCGATTTATAAATAGTAATGTAAAGCTGGTTACCTGGAAAGTTATGTTTACAAAAAGACCTTTTTTGTTATTTCGGCTGGTATAATTATTAGACGGAAAAAAAATTGATTTAAAGATTAATAGAAAAGTACTGTTAACGAGTTATTACCGATTTAAATATGCAGTTAGCTTTTATTATAAACCCGAAAGATATAAAAGTAATTAAGAAAAAAGTTAAAAACTTTATTAAAGAAAATTAACGGGATTTAAAAAATAAAGCTTAATAGGAAAAAAGCGATAATTTATAATTAATAATATTAAAAGAAAAAATGATTAATATTTTTGTTAAATACGTTTACAAACGATAAAAGATGCGACGACGATGTGATTAATTTTAGGAATAAATAATCCGTTTAGGACGATAAATTAAAAAACTTTAATAATAGAACGTGGAACGAGCCGCCGAAATTAAGGAGTTACTGTAGGTTCTAAAAGTAGGATATTTTTTAAAATAAAGCCGTAGGAAAACGTAAGAAAAAAGGGTAGACCATAATACTTTAAAAAGGTTTTAAATGCGATATTTGGAGTTACGGGTAACGATATTATTATTATGCAAATACGGATAAAGAAAAGCTAGTATACCGTAATAATAAATTACGGAGCGATAATTGTAAATTACGTTAACCCGGAAGTAATAAATTAATTGAAATTACTATAGAAAAAAAAACTTATTTTTATAAGGTCGAGAATGTTAAAAGTTAAAAGTTTATGTATAACGATAAATAAGTTAAATACAAGATTAATTATGTTAAAATTTTTATTAAAAAAATTATTAATGTCGATATTATTTTATTAAATGGATATAATATAATGTTTAGAAAATTATAGTTACGTTAATATAACATTTTAATTAAGTAAGAAATTAATGAAGTAAGTTTTCGTTTATTTTCCGATATAAGGAAAAAAGAAGAAGATTTAAGATCTTAATATTCGATTAATAAGGATAATAAATGCAAGTATAAGGATACGATAGAAACTTTATTATTTAAAAGGATAAGATATATTTAGAATAAAGGATATAATAGAAGAATATAATGTGTTATTACGAACCTTAAAGTAAAATTTCGATAAATAAACGACGATTTATAAATATAATTAAAAAAATTATTAGAATAAATAATAAAAGTATTATTATAATACTATAAATATAAAAAGTTTTTTCGAAAGGAATTTAATACGAAGTTATTATAATATAACGAATGGGATTATAAAATAGTTTTTAAAGACGGTAAAATAACCGTTTTTTATTTTATTTATAACTTAAATAAAATAAAGTTATACGTTTTTCGCAATTATTTAGAAAATAAATTACGGAAAAGATATATATGTAAGGTAAAGTGCTATTGTGGTATCTAGTTATATACAAGCTAATCCGTTTACTATATACATATACATAAATAGTTCTGCATAAACGCGACCGGAAAGCATTTTTTAAAAACCGTCCTTTTTTAGTTAAGGGCCGGAAAAACGTAATACGGGTTATGTAATACGGCAATTAACGATAAATATACCCGATTAATTAATTAGTTCTTAACGCCCCTAATCGTAATTGGTTCTAGACCTAACCGGTAAACCCCAGCCACCCCTTAATTGTCGCCGATACGGTAATAGAGCCGAAGCCCCAATTAGTTTAGCTCCTTTTAAGTTGGCGTTATTTAAAGGAACGGTAACCTAAGCTGGATTTGAACCAGCAATCTCTTACGATTAATCGTAACAGGGTACCCAAGCCTGTTACAATTAAAAGAGACACCCAGGCTTGCGACTACTAAGCCATTAGGCCGAAAGGATATATATAACGTTTTAAGTTATTAACGGAGTATTTAATAATTTTCGTATTACGAAAAAACGGAAAATTATAATTTATTATTAATTACCGATAACTTAACGATATTATTATTAAAAATAAAATAATATTGTTTTTAATTATTAAAATTAAGGATTAATTACGAGACGTTAAATAATTTACGGTTTTAAATTTATAAAAAAGATAAGTGAAAAATACTTTTTAAAATAAAATACGGATTATTCGAATATTTTATTATATTTTTCGGATTTACGAACTTATTAATAATTTTTAACGGATAATTAATTATATATTCCGAGAGTACTTTGATATTTTTATTATATGCTACCTCGACGACATCCTTATTTATTTAAGAATGGAAAAGGAATACGTAAAATACGTTTATAAGGCTTTATAAACTTTATAAAATGTTAATTTTTTAGTTAATATAAAAAAAAAATTTTATACTTAAGAATTTAAATATTTAAAATACGTTATTACTTTAAAATACGTTAGGATAAACCTTAAAAAGATTATTATAATTAAGAATTAAAAAATATCTATTAATATTACCGAAGTATAAGCGTTCCTTAAATTCGCCAATTATTACCGACGATTTATACGATATTTTAGCAAAATCGTAATACCTTTAACAAAATTTACTAAAAAAGACTAACGGTTTATATGGGCTTTAACGATAAAGAAAGTTTTTTAATAACTTAAGGACGTATTTTTTAATAAACTCGTTTTGATAATATACGATTTAAATAAATTACTGGAATTCGAAATCGATATTTCGGATTTCGTTTTAAAAACGGTATTTTTCTAATGAAATAATAAAGGAAAATTATATTCCGTTACCTTTTATTTTTACAAGTTATACGGTATTAAATTTAATTACTTTATTTACGACAAAAAATTCGTCATTATTATTAAAGTTTTTAAAAAGTTTAAATATTACTTTAAAGGAAATTAGTATTAAGTAAAGGTATATATAGATTATAAGAATATCTTTTATTTTGCAATTATAGAAAAGTTAATCGAATGATAATTACGTTACGCTAAATCCATTTTAAAGTTCGATTACGTTATTATTTATCGTAAAAAGTTAAAACACGGTAAAGTAAATGTTTTTAATAAATAATTAGACCTAAAAAACCTTAAATTAAAAATATAATAAATTATTTTCGACTAAATATTAAAAGGATATTTATAATAACGATATATTAATATTATCAAGATGTTTATATCGGATATGCATAAAAAAATACGACGATATCATAATAATTTACCCGAAAATCAACAAATAGATAAAATCCATGTAGTAGAAAAATATTAAAAAAACCTAATACGAAAAATATACGAGCATTAAATATATGGATATCTAGGGATTTACAAAACCTTAAATCGTTTACGGCAAACATATTATTTTCTTAAAATAAAATTAACCGTGTAAAAGACTATATAATAATGTAATATTTACGTTAAAATAAAAACTAGACGATATAAACTATACGGAAAATTGCAATTATTATTAGTTATTAAGTAATTATAGGATTTAGTTATATTTAACTTTATTATTAAATTTTCTTTATTAAAAAACTTAATTATAGGCGTATATTATAATAATATTTTTATAATCGTTAACCGATTTACAAAATTTTCTTATTCTTTACCTTATAATAAGGATATAAATACCGAATAAATAATATAAATTTTTTTTCCGATATATCGTTAGCGTATACGGGTTATTATTAAAAAAAAATTTAAATAAAGGTATAACTTTTATTTCGAAATTCTGGCAAAATTTAATAGTATAATTCGGTTTAAATTATAAACGGATAGATAAACGGAAAAAACTAATTAAACGTTAAAAACGTATTTACGGTATTATATTAATTACGAATAAAATAATTAGGTTAAAAAACTACCTATTATATAATTAATTTATAACATTAATTATAAAAACAATATTAAAACGATTTTAGTAATTATTAATTTTAATTTTATTTTAAAAGTTTATAAAGAGATATAAAACGGAAAATTAATTAATATTAAATTAATTTTTAATTCGGAATAATTTAAATAATTTTATTAAAAAATAAAAACAAAATTCAAATTCGTAAGTAATTAGATAACTAAGTACTATAATTAAAAAAGGTCCGAAAAACCAACTTTTTAGGAGGGAAAAATGATTTTTTTAATTATTAAAAACATTAAGACGAAACGATTAAATTAAAAACTCGATTTTAAATATATCGGATTATTCGAAGTTATTAAAAAAAATTTAAAAAATCATTATTAATTAAAACTTTTATTTAAAGTTAAACTTTACCCGATTTTTTACATTTCCTTATTCGAATTAGCAATAGATATTATTATAGTTCATATGGCATAAAACGATATAAAGGTAAAAAAAAAAAAATATACTTACAAAATCGAGAAAATATTCGATATACGAAAAAAAAAGGATTTACCTAATAATTAATTAAATGGATAAATTACCCAGATTCCGAGAATGTTTAAGAATTTATTAAAAACCTTATTAACGCCTAGTACCTGTTAAAGAACTTTTATTAATAACGGCAGGACCGGTAATAAATACGTTCTAATTTACGTTATTTAAAAAAGAAAAGTATTAGTTTACGGTATCTCAATTAATAATATTAGCATTATTAAAAGCCTAAACGATTACCGCCGATTTTAACTTCTAATAATTAAACTTGTTCTATTTATTTAAAAATTATAAGACGCGGTTTATAAATTTTGCACCTTTAGTCTGGTATTATTAATGCTATTTACGTGTACGAAAAAGACAGGTTAAGGATTTAATAAAAGCCTGTTTTGCAGTAAGCCTTTTTTATTTCAAACGATAAGCCTTAATAACGTAACGGTTAATTATTGTTATAGGGATATTAATGCCGTTACAGAAACGGCCGTGATAAATATACTCCTTATAACGGAAGATTTCTATTATTATTTAATAGTTAAGTTTTTTTTAAAAATAAAAGAAATACGGTATCGTTTCGAAATTTTCGAAATTAATTAAGTTAATTAAAATATAACGCTGCTTTATTTTACGCGAACGACCTTTAATAATATAACCCGATATAATAAAATTAAGGATTTACGGAAAAAAAATCCTTAAAAATAAGGATCTTAGGAAAAGAAAAATCGTATTATAACTTAACGGAAAGAAGGCTTTAGAAACGGTCCTAGTAAACCAAAATAAGACTTAAGTAAATTAGGTTACGTAATTAAATTATTAACTTATAAAAAGTAAGCCGGTAAGTTAAATTATTAACTTATAAAAAATAAACCGGTAAATTAGAAAAATATATAACGTACTATACTACCTTACGAATTAAATTACCTTATAGACCGTTTTTATTAACATATTTATTATCCAACTTTTATTAGTAATTATTTAATATTAATAATATAAAACGTTTTAATAAAGAATTTAAAATAAATTTAATTATTTAGGTTAAAAAATAAGATTTAAAACTTAATTTTAAAAAGTTATATTCTCTTTATAAAGTCCCCGAATTTACTTTAAAAACCCGATATCACGGTTAACGTACCTAAGCCGATATTTTATTTAATTTGCGAAAATTAATACCGACCGAAAAAAAATCTATTACCGAACAAATCCTTAACTTAAATATACGAACATTTCTTATCCGGCTTTAATATATTAAAAATATAGCGAATTTATTGTTAATTTAGCGTATTACGGTACGTATCGGAATTAACTAGGCGTCGAAATTTATTAAACGGCAAAAAAACTTTAAATACGTTTAAATCGGAATATTAATTATTAACGGATATTATGTAAAAATTTAATTATATTTCGTACAGAATTCGAATTTATTCGGGTTATTATTATAAAATACGGTATTATAAAAAAAGATTTATAATTTCGACGAACTTAAATTTTTAATAAGGTTTTTTATAATAACGGATATAGTAATTATTAATGCCGAAAAACGTAAAAAACTTAGATAAATTTAATAGAAAATTGAAAAATAAATTATAATTATTTAAGTTATTAATTTTTAAAATTAGGTTATACCGTTATTTATTATTATAATAGGAAAAAATTATTTAAAATCTTAATTCCGTAATAATTTATTATTAATAATTAATTAAAAAATCGTATTAAGTAATAATAATTAAGTAACGAATAAATTAAATTTAAAATAAATTTAATATTTCGATTAATATATTCGAACGTATACGAAAAAATCGAAACGTTTTTTTATTTTCGACGGTTACGAAAATTATTATTTAATAAAATTCGAAAAATATTACGTTAATTACGATATTATTACATTTTATATACCTGTATATTTTTCGTATAAATTTTAATTTTTTAATATATTTTATTTTTCTATTTTAAAACGTATTTATTCGATATATATCGAAAACTTAATATAACGTTATTATATTTATATTATTAAAAAAAAAATTTTTGCCGGTTTTTACGATACGTTTAAAGTTACTATAATATCCGATAATATTAAATCCGGATTTATAAAAACTGGCCTTATTTTATTCGATTTTATTTTATTTTTTCCAAATTCGAAACTTTTTCAGTTATATTTATGCTAACCGTTTTCCCGTTAACCTCCGCCGGTTTTATTTGTTCTTTACTTGCGAAAACCTTTAAAAATATTAAGGAAGTAATAAAATAAGGACGTTATTTATATAGAAAAATAAGAAATTACCAGGGTAATTTGTTAACAAAAATTGTTAAATCGGCGAATCTTTTAATAAAAAGTAACTTGTTATTTTTATACAAAGTTGTTTTTTTTTCGAAAAAAAGTTACCTAATTATACAAAACGAATTATATTTTAAGTAAACGTCGAAAAACTAAAAATAAACATTTTAAAAACGGAAGGATACTTATTATATAAAGGGATAAACTTTTCTAGCCGAAAAAGAAAAAAATAATGGAAAAATGCAGCTTATAACGGCTGAAAATAATTGTTGTAAAAAGATTAAAACCAAGGAACGGAAATATGGCGTTTGCGGTAAACCCGGATATAATGCGCGTATTTGTAAGGAAGCTGTAAATACGTCTAGCAAAGAAAAATCCGATTAATTTATGTTATTTTAATATATTGTAATTAATTAATTTGAATTTTTTATCGCGAAATGCCGAAAAGCGGTTTGCGAAATAGTCTAACTCGTAAGGTAGTATAATAAGTTATACGTTTATTATTTTATAATTTAAATAATATTAATTTGTAATATAATTTAGTTATTTAAGACGCTTTTAATATTACTAAACGTAATTAATTACTTTTATTGCTTAGATTTTACGATATGACTGTTAATATAAACCGTACAACTAGGTTTAATAATTGGTTAACTAGCCCAGCCGTTACATATTGTCAGCGTACGAGTTTGCAGCGGGTCCGTGCAAACAACTAAAAACTCGATTAGCTATGGGTAAGCAGGTAACTCTTCTAGTATTTTCAATAGGGATATACTAGTATATATGTCTGGCAATGTTGGCCATTCCGGTTGTACGACTTTATTGCCTACGGTCTCGCAGACGATTGGATATGTTAACGACGTAACTATCGTGAAAGAATTTGCCAAGGAATGACTGCATTAATCAGAAACAAGAGTTAGGAAGACGACTATTAAGTATAATCTTAGCTCATGCCAAGCAGTCCTCGGGGCTCCACACCCATCCCGAGTAAACCCCGAGTAAGGTCTCCAGTCTCACACTTATATACCCTTCTCCGAATGGCTATACCTAGCCAATCTTGAAGTATTTTACCATCCCACTGCCTCACGCCCACTGTCGACGTAAGCCCTTTTCTGACAAAGTAGCTGTACCATTGCTTCGTGCCCCTTCTCAGTCGCCAGCTGCAGCGCCGTCCGTCCACCGCCGTCCGTGGTATTGACGTCAGCCCCTCTATCGAGCAGCTGCCGTACCACTGCTGTGTGACCCTTCGCAGCCGCTCGGTGCAGCGCCGTCTGTCCACTTATCGCGTCTTCCGCATCGACATCGGCCCCTGCCTCAAGTAGTCGCGATACGGCTACATCATGCCCCTTCTCAGCCGCCAAGAGCAGCGCCGTCCATCCACCGCCGTCCGTGACATTGACGTCTGCCCCTTCATCGAGCAGTTGTTGTACCACTGCTTCGTACCCCTTGTCAGCCGCCAGCTGCAGCGCCGTCCGTCCACCGCCGTCCGTGGTATTGACGTCAGCCCCCCCATCGAGCAGCTGCCGTACCACTGCTGTGTGACCCTTCTCAGCTGCCCGCTGCAGCGCTGTCTCTCCACCGATAGTTGGAGTGTCAACGCTAACTCCTTCCCTGAGCAATAGCTGTATCACCTTGTCGTCCCCTTCCGCAGCTGCTTCGAGCAAACCTGACTGCTTATATTCTTCGCAGCAGTCCTCACAGAAGTATACCCCTAGTTTCCTTCGACGGAGGCATTCCTTCACCATCTCTCCGACAAAGGAGTTCATCTCAGGGCGATCATCCGGGTTCTTATTCACCATTTTAGAACTCCACTCAATCGGCAGCAAAAGGTCGTCATCTTCTTGAGTCTGCTTTGTCTTGACTCCTGACAACCAGTTCTTTATAGCAGTAATACCGACACTGTCGCCATACAGGCCGCTTTCCCCTAGGATGCTCCCAGGAGTCTCACCTGCAAAAGCTCCAATGATTTCCGAGAATACGCATCCCAAGGAAAATACATCGGCGCGTGAATTCCTCTTGGCACCAGCCAACACTTCCGGAGCAGAGTACTTCCAAGTGACCGCGCCTGGATGGGGACGATGAGTTGAGCTCTTCTCACCTCTCGGGTAGGTATGTGCGCTACCGAAGTCAGAAAGAAGAACGTTCGAGTTTCGGATAAGGATGTTATCTGGCTTGATATCCTTATGGCGCGATACTGGACGGATGAACTTGAGCGCCACACAGAGACATCCGAATAACCTGTAGAGGATGTCTCGCTGATCGGATTGTCTCAGGAGATAATTTGTGAGGTTGCAGTCTGCCAGCTCGAACAAGAGGTAGAACTGCTGTTCTTGGTTGTCATCGCGTTCCTCTGAGTAGGCACCAGCTAGTGGGATGATGTGACGATGCTGGCGTATATGTCGTAGATTTTCCCACTCGGTTCGGAAGTCTCTCTCCCGCATCTCCCGCGTCGTTCTCCTATGGAACCGTTTCCGTGCAAGACGGAAACCTGAGAATCTGTGTTGGACTTCTTCAACACCACCGAAACTTCCGCTTCCGAGCCATCTGATATGTTTCAATGGAACTGGTTCACCCTTTTCAAATGATACTATATCTTCAGGCTTGAAATCTTTGTAGAATCGCGGCAAGTGATTCACAAATTGAGACTGCCGTTCCTTATCGGGAATGACTACCCTCAAGGCGGCTGCTGAAGGAGGGTCGTAGTCGGTTTCGTCGACGTCTAGCAACCTTTCGACACAGTCTTGGAAGCCCGGAGTCCACGGTAGAATGCACAGTCGAACCTGGTGCTGGAGTGAGCATGTTCTCCGGAACCGACTTTTCCATCCATGCGCGAGAGAAGTAAGTTTCCTCTCCGC
The DNA here is from genome assembly GCA_004155055.1 of Monosporascus sp. CRB-8-3. Taxonomy (NCBI): domain Eukaryota; kingdom Fungi; phylum Ascomycota; class Sordariomycetes; order Xylariales; genus Monosporascus; species Monosporascus sp. CRB-8-3. Next base: position 109,836 of record QJNZ01000226.1, read on the forward strand.
GGTTCGAATTTCCTCGATACTGATCTTTTCCCGGGAAGTCAGATTCAACGTCGGAAAACCATCCTTCAATACGGTAGCCGCCTCTGCGTGGAGCCACTCTTTTTCTTCAACGGTCAACGCCATAAAGGGGATAACGCATATACTATGCCAAGACCAAGAACGAACCAGCTGTGAAACGCACAGGCTTGTCAAGATTGAAGCGGGCTGAAGAGGAGCAGAGCGCGTGAACTGTCAGGTGCTGCAGTTAGAGCAGAATGAATCAAGGCGAACAGAGCGATTCAATGGACAGCAAAGAGACTAGACCATGCCCGAAGCGAAGAGGCATGGAGCGCCGGTCCGCGCCATTCCACAAAGACTTCCCGGACGTTCAAAATATGATGCTATCCACTAATATTGGACACGTGTCCTATCACTCATTATCTCGGACGAGAGCTCCTGCATCCAGATAATACGTGGTCAAATCGGGTGGACATGCTGGTGACGGATAATTGTTCCCTTGCCTTATCCGTGGGTTCGCTGCATGCGCCACACAGCAGCGCTGCAGCGAGAATTGGCGTTCAAAGGCCATGGCACAGAAATCTATCGATGGGCCAAAAATGCTGTTGCATTTGTTCCACACCATCTTTTCAGTTGTCATCCTTGCCACAGAGCGCTGCTGATCTGGGCGATGCCCGTGGTGGGGATCCGCACACAATCAAGGGTCTGGCCCCTACCCCATGCACTTGGAAGCAACTTTGTGTGGTATGATTCAGCTTGGCTCGAAAAAGCAAGTGAAAAAGCTGCCGGTTGCGATGGAAGGGTCCTTGTTGCAGGTTGGCGGATGCGACTTGACTTGGGCGGTGACAATTGGACAAGCTCAACCGCTCCGAATGGGAACGTCACCTCATGCGTTGCGTCAGATCGTCCTTCACGAACGTACATGGGCGTTTGAACGCAAACCGTCGCGCAAGGAGTAGGTGGATAACTCTTCGACCCTTTTAGAAGCGGTCCCCTCGACACGACGAGACACATGCAGAGAGACTGAGAGTATACGTGCGGTGGCTCCTCGGGCCAACCATGGGCAAGGCGCTCATGTTGGTTGGTTACTGATGGAGAACTACTAGTTCTCCGCTCTCCGAGTGTCCATGCATGGCAGAGGTTGCGTGACAACTCGAAGTTAGGTAACATCTGCCACTGGACAAAAGAGTGCAGTTGATCTTCTCTATCGATTGTGGGGGTATGCAGTCAGGCAGCCAGGAACTGATTGGCAGGTATTATAGCGATCGGCGCGAGTGGCGGCCATAAGTTCACAACCCGCTTTCCGCAAACCTGGATGAGGCAAGCCGTACCGACACAACCAACACACCCAACACACCACACCGCCGTAGCGTCGCTACTTTCTTTTCTTTCTTTGCTTTCTTTTGTGAGAGTATATGCGGGATCGACTGTTGGCTCTGACGCGGAATCAAGCCTGAGCCATCACAGTCGCGTGCTGTCAACTTGTGCATGCCTGGACGGAGACTAAAATGTCGCTTGATTTGCCGCCAGTTAAATTTGTAGTCGAACAGCCACACAATTTTAGTGGCATGAGAGCGCATCTACAAGTCGCTTTGGACACATCACCACCCCAGCTAACCTGTTGCCAGAAGAAGCACGCATGTACGTAAACCGTTTTATTATATAATATTTCTCTACAAAGTGCATCCCAACCCAATAGGATATGCTCCTGCCATCATTATCTTTGGGTCAGGCACCTCAGATGCTAGCGGTTGCAGTCTCACACCTGGACCAACTCGGCGACAATCAGTGGAGGAGAGCTGGTGTGAGCTGCAAGAGGCTTTGTAGGATATATACCAGGCCGTTTCCTGGAAGAAAATGTCAATCACCATTCCTGCGACGGGGCTTGATTAGAGACAGTGGCCCTTTAATTGAGACGGCGATCCTGCATCTCTGCTACCAGACGCAGTGACGGCCGCGAGTCCAGCGATACCCGACTTCAAGTCTGACCAAGCGCGACTGGTTCTGTTCGCCGGTCCCCGTAATCCTGGGGATCGACCTTGCGATCTAATCACAGTGCGCGTCACGATCCGAGCCGCAGGTATCTTTACTATGCAGTAATGACTCCCTGCGGCTTGACCGCTTCAAAGTTAATTGCCTCAAAATCGTATCTCAGCAGCGGAACACACCCACCATTGATGAGATGACTTGGCTTGATGCATCATACATGCCGGTAGTTGGTATTGGGGCTTTATACCATAAGCAAAATGCGCGTGGAAGCGTGAGCAGACGGAGCGGCTAAACTTAGCCGTCTTGTTTTGGGTAAGCAAAAGTCTCTAGTCTTTTGAGGTCACTCGACTTTCCCACGTCACTGCCTGTCAAATCCGACAGAATGTCCTTGCTCAGGATTTCATTCTCATCAAGACTCTGCCGCCACTTCCCTTGGTCTCGAAAGATCAATTCGTCTTCCTTTCCTCCATGGCCTTTCTTGCGACATTTGTTCCTTCACGATTAAGTTCGCCACTTGGTGGCGCCGGGGTCTTTGACGTTGACAGTATGATCAATCACAATTTCTTCAGCCGAGGCATGGGAGTGATAGGCTGGCAAGATGTGAGTCTTGCAGAGCAGTCATGTCATCACATCACATTGGCTCTTAAGCTGCAGCTCCAGCAACAGTTGCTTTGAGTACGCACTGGCGAGCGTGGAGTACGTCTCAAGCCTCCTTGTGAGACTCTTTGCGCCACTTTCAATAGTCAAAGTGACGGGGAAGTCAGCCTCCAGTTTAATGCCTCACGGGAGGTAAGCTTTGATGTTTGCCGCTCGAACCTTGTTGCACTGCATATTGCGCCACCTAATGCCTTGGGATCGAGTTGGTGCCGCAATGAGCTCCTTGCATTGTGACCTGCACCAATAGGGACTGAAACATTGTCTAGGAGCTGCAGGTGACAAATTACGGTGCAATAGCATGGGACCCCACGCAGCCTCGCTTCACCATTTGGGCTGATCCTGCCGTGCTTTTTTTCTTTTTATGTGATTCTTCCATATGTTTCCCAAATAAGACCGGCATGAGCACGTCGTATTCTGGGCTGTGTACGAAAGACTTCAAGTGCAGCCAAACAGGTCTAAATTGATATTGGCCGGCGATCGTCCCGCAATGTCACTCGGAACAATAGGATTTGGACAGTCATATCTAGCATCACGCAACAGACACACATCGGGCTGAGGCAAAGTGAAAGTGTGGCTTGCAATGGCTACCTGCTAAGCTACTAATTGGTCAAGGTGTGTCCTGTGATCAAGCCACTGGGAACGAAACGAGAATTGGTGTCGATCAGCGAGCCTGTGGTGTGCCCAAAACTCGGCCAAGCGGTCTACTTGGTTTAAAAAGGTAAATACTTTGTTCTTTAACTTGTTCCATAACTTGTTCCAGGCTTATTTGCAACAGAACATCGACTTCAAATTTTGTCCGTTTTCAGAGGCCCCGTTGCAGTGATGGCCCACCATGTTCCCCAAGCGACCGATTAAGCGCCGTGCCTTCTACGGGCAGCTGGAGAAACCTCAGTTTGATGGCCAAAGAACAATACATACACTTCCGGGCGACAGGAAGGAAATATGGGAGGAGGTAGTAGGGGAAAATGGCTGGCCAAAAGAAGGAGGTTTTGGTGTTGTGCGAAAGGAAAAAAATGAAAACGGACAATTCAGGGCTGTCAAGGTGATCAAGAATCCCAGTCAAGCGAATATCGACAGATATATCAAAGGAGAAGTGCAAGCTTTGCAAGAGCTCAGAGAGGTATGATATTCGTCCGAAAGTGGTGCCGTGTATTGGACTGACAAAATCAATAGCATCCATGGTTCGTCCAATTTTTCGGGTGGTTCTACGACGACAACAAAGATATCCGCCTCGCAATGGAACTCGTTCAAAACGGCGATTTAGGCGAGTTCATAGGGGCTTCTGGGCGGCCAGAGGCTGATGCCCGAATAATTACGAAACAGGTTTTGATGGGATTGGAGGTGATGCACAAGTACGGACTGTGTCATCGGGATTTGAAACCACAGGTGGGTGTCCAAAACTGTCAGGTGTTAATTATGGAGAGCTGAGAGTTATAGAATATCCTTATGGTGTCTTCATCTCCCATCCATGTCGTAATTACAGACTTCGGCCTTACGAAAACGTCACACGACCTTAAATCACTGGCAGGAACTCCGGACTACATGGCCCATGAAATTCGGTTTGGTGGTGCTCGCCCCTACACTGTCGCTGTAGACGTGTGGTCACTGGGGTGTGTAGTACATGAGATTCTGACGGGATCCATCCCGTTCACACACGGCGCAGATCCTTTCACTCATGACTCAGATCCTTCCACCCACGACTCAGAACCTCTCTCTCACGACTCAGATCTTTGCACTCACGACTCGGACCCTTTGATGCTTCTCTACATGTACCGCACAGGAGGACCTTTTCCGACCAGAAAACTAAAAGAAAAGAACATCTCTGAAAGCGGGATCCGGTTCATACGGAGCCTGATGGCAGTCAAACCTGTCGATAGGCCCTCTGCAAAGAAAGCATTGGACGACTCATGGATTCGAGAAGTTATCGATGATGCCGACAAGAAGGGATGGACGTTACTACACCACGCAGTCCTGAACGACACTGTAGAAATGGTGAGAGAGCTGTTGGCAATGGGGACTAACCGGGAAGCCGAAAACTCAGACAAGAAGGTACCTCTTCACCTGGCAGCTGAGACAGGTCGCCAGGAAGTGGTGAAATTGCTTCTACGAAAGGGAGCCAACAAAGAGGCCAAGGATCGAGATGGGAAGACACCTCTTCATTTGGCAGCTGAAAGAGGTCATGAAGAAACAGTTAGGGAACTGGTGCAGTACAAAGCAAACATAAATGCCCAGGATTTAACCGGCAAGACACCTCTCCACTTGTCAGCTGAGGCTGGCCGCGAGTCAACTGTCAGCGCGTTAGTGGGATTACAAGCTGAAGTGGAAGCCAAGGATCAGAAGGAACGAACACCTCTACATTTGGCGGCAGAGAGTGGCCGCGTTAGAGTAGTGGAAGTGCTGATAGACAATCCGAAGGACCTGGGTATGAAAGATTACTTCGGTCGCACGCCTTTGCACATCGCGGCAGACTCTGGCAGGGTGGACGTTGTAGAAGCATTGGTGCAGAAGAGAGTTGACCTAGAGGAAAAAGATGACGAGAATCAGACGGCTCTCCACCTCGCTGCCAAAGCCGGCCATGAGCAAGTAGTACTTGCGTTGCTGACTGCACATGCTGAGATAAACGCGACGGACTCCTTTTATGGTTATACGCCTCTGCATTTGGCTGCAGAGGGTAATAGGCTCAACGTCGTGAAGGAATTATTGAAGAAAGGAGCCGACATGAAAAAGGCGGACTCTTTTTATGGTTATACGCCACTGCATCTGGCGGTAGCAGGGAATAAGCTCAATGTCGTGAAAGAGCTATTGAAGAGTGGAGCCGACAGGGAAGCGAAAGACTTTGAAGGCCGGACGGCTCTCCATCTCGCCGCCAAAGCCGGCTATGCATCAGCAATCGACGAACTAGCAGCCAACGATGCTAAGAGAAACGTGCGGGATTCCTGTGGTTTTACCCCGTTGCATTTGGCTGTCCGAGCTGGTCAAACAAGGACGATATTCGAACTAATATATCACAACCATTCCCTAAGAGAAGAAGATAATGAGAAGCAGAGCCCTCGGACTATGGCAGAAAAGATTGGTAACCATGACTTATCACAGATGCTGGAATACTTGGAGCAGCTTGGAGAGACGGATACGGAACATTTACGACGATTTGTGGGCACCTTCAAAGGTAGACTGTCACGGTTGGGCCTGTCAAGAGAGTAATGAGGAGAGTAGTTGGAATTGTGTTAAAACGTCAGTCTATATCATGCGTGTTCGAGTTTCACTTGCATAGTTCTAAGATATTCGTCGGTCGCTCGTTCCTGAGGGAAGGCTATAGCAAAATGACAGTGACAGAGAGAATCTCCGTCGGGATGTGCCGCGATTTCAACTGAGCAACGCTAGTACAGTCGGCCATAAGTGACAAGTGGGCTAAAGCTCTTCGCCAAATTGTCAGCCGCAAAATACTAAACACTACTAGCCAAGGCAACAAACAGTCATCACATCATCTTGTTAAAAGTAGTGTTAAATTGGCCTTATCCACTGCAGAAATCAAGGGGCTAGGATCCAAGCTGATATACACAATATACCCTTCAGGGGTTGGCGGGCTTCCTACCTGGACCTGTTGCGTGTTCACTCAACAATGGTGTGGCTAAGCGGCACGTCCGAAACTGAGGCAATAATGATAGATAGACCTGAGCGCTGATGGAGAGTCCGTCAAAACCAGGGCAGCAGTGCAGCATCTTGCCATCTTTGTCCCGTGGCAGCCGTTCCTTGGCGAAACGGCCGGTGACATCAACGACATCTGGGAAAGACAGGGTGTGCGGTTATCGGGGCGGATTTCGTTTCTCGTTTCTTGTGGAGAACATCCAGCTCCTCCACCGGTCTGCCGAAGATGTGAAGAGTGACGCTAAACAATGGGCCACCTGGTCCGGGCGGAACTGATCCTAAAACTGATGGAGTCGAATCCGGCACATTCGAAAGACACGGCACAGAGGATAGGATATCGATCTGATAGTATCGGCATCGCAACATGTCAGCTAGCAGGGGGTGCTAAACGCACCCCATATACGGCAAGGGTCCTTCTGATCGGAAGATATATGTTCCGTTGCTAGGCTACATAAAAGCTGTACGCGTACGAGAAATATACGCAAGTTAACCTAATAACCCAACCACCCCCCCAACGCTCCACCCCCTCAACGCGCCGCCCGGTTTCCCATACAAATACACCAAAAATCGCTACATTTTTAATAATTATTTAAAA
>QJNZ01000227.1:0-116300 GCA_004155055.1 Monosporascus sp. CRB-8-3
AATATATTAATACCTCCGTCGATATTAATAACTTATCCGAAAAAAATCGGGTTTTATTTTTAATTTTCGGATACGATTTAATTTAAAACGGTAAAAATAATCGGTTTTTGCGTAAACTTATATTAAAAAATATCCGGTTTATAGAAAAATTATTAGCAAAATTAAAAAATGGCAATAACGGGTTTAAAAACGTCGAAGTTCAACTTTTAAATCGATATAAGCTAAAAAATTATAAGCGATAATTTGTCCGGCTGTTCCGGATTACGAAAACCGTCCAGAATTGCGTTAAGAATGGTCGTCGATAGGGGCTATAAGGTTGGGGTTTGGTAAAGCTTAGCAACCGATAACATAATCTATCCATTTATTTAATTTAATTCCACAATTACGTCTCCTTTAAGGAGAATAAAAAAATCATTTAAAACGTTAATTATTTTAACGGTTATATTAGATTTAAACTTTAAATAATATAACCTTATTTACGTTTTCCGTAATATTAATTTATTTTATAATATATATATAGATATATACGATTTTAAAATATTTTCAACGTAAATAAACTTTTCTAATTAAAAAATCTTTATATCTCTTAACGGAGTTACTGTTATTATAATAGAAAAACTTTATAACGATATATAAAAAATTAGGATTTAACTTCGTTTTTTATAAATTTGATTATTTTATATGTTTAAAAATATTTATTTATTTAGTTTATAAACGATATCGTAATAATACATTGTAAAAACTTTAAGATTTCGTTAATTAAGTAATTTGGAATATTCGGAAACGGTATACCTTTTTAAAAAAATTTATAATAAATTTTTATTATCGAAATAATTAAAAGTAAAGTTAAAAAGATCTGGTTATTTTAATCCGATTTTATAAATATGTTAATTAACTTGATTTTTAATAAGGTTTAAATTATTTTCTAAATACGTTAATAACAAATATTAAATTATTACCTAATTTTAATTTAATATATTTAAGTTCCGTTAATAAATATAAAGAATTCGGTTTTATTTTATATATAATAATTAATACGTAACTCGATATATCTTGTACCGTATTCGAATTTACCCGTTTAAACTTAAATTTTAATAACATAAATTATAAAGCTACTAATCGAATTATATTATACTTAATCGAAGTTAAAACGTTAACGTTGTATTTTATAAACGAAAGTTTATTTAATATTTAAAAAAGTAATAAAATATTAAGATAATGGACTAAACATAATAATTACTTTTATAACTAAAAAGAACTTGTTCTTTTTTATATAAATTATATAAATAATTATTTTATTTTTAATTAATTAAAAAGTTAAAGATTAGTTTAAATATTAAACCGTTAAATATATAATACGATACTTAATAAATTATAGGGTTTATTAACGCCGATATTGCCTTATTATAGATAAAATTGCAGTATATAAACATATATAATTATTAATTACGAAAAACCGTAAAAAAATTAATTAAAGTAGATTATATATTTACAGGCGATATATTAGTTAATAAATTAATTAAAACCTTATTACCTAAATTATTTAAATATTTTAAAAAAATAATTAAGATTAGTAAATGTTACGAAAAATTTTAAACGGCGGAGGAATATTTTATAACTAATTTTAAAAAACCAGTTAATTAATTAAAAATATTAATTATAAGAAAACGTTACATAAAGAGTTATAACCCTAAAAATAATAATATATAACGTTTATTATTATAAATACTTTAAGGTATTAAGGGTGTATATTAATTAATAAGACGTATTAAACGTAGCTTATATACGCAAAAGCTCCTTTTAATCGGAAAATATATATTCCGTTAATAAGTTACATTAAATTTATACGTATATAAGAAGCACCCGTAGCTAGCCGAATATAACACCAGCATTAATATCCCTTATATCTAACAATTTTCGAATATTTAGCTATTAACACCTATTTATAAATAATAATAATTCGATTACGTATTAATTAACGTATTAATCGGCGAATAATAGTAATATTATATCATATTAATATATAATTAAGTATTATTATATAAAAGTTTAAATTAATTAAATAAGTAAAAAAAAATGTTTATAAATACTACCTACGAATAGATGATTCGTAAGTAACAGTATCCTATCGTAAGTAGCTTGTAGGTGGAAAATTTAACGTAAGTAGGTGGGGAGTATAAACCCTGCCACGGGATATTCAGGATAACCCATGTTTTTCTAGGTGACCCGCCTCATACACCAAGTTGCCAATGTGTATTATAGATATCTATTCAAAAGTAGCAACAACTCGCTGTCTTTATCATGGTCGCTTAGTTAATAGTTGCGTGATTCGCTGCATGATTATTATTCACTTCTGACGGTAGAAAATAGGGGCAAAGTAGCTACCTCTTGCTGTAGAGGCACTAATGTCGCCACTCGGATACAGCTGGGAGCACCTGGTCACCAGCTTCACTCAGAACAAAGGTCCCTGCCGCCTTTAAAATTCATCATATCACTCTAGACTCTCGGATATAAAAGTAAGCTCCGTTGCATACATTAAGCTCGTGAACCGTTGCTAATCTCAATTGCTGAATTCATGGCTTACTTTTGCAAGCTTTCGAAGACCTGACTTTTAGTTTCGAGGAAAAATTGACTATATGTGCCTCACGGGTCTCGTAGACAACTGCGGATCAGTTCAAGCGCAACATTCTTCCGCAGGGACACCAGTCGCAACGCACGTACGCCACACACATCCCGCCTCACGGCTATGGAAGACAATGTGGTTACGCTGGCCCGGGCTGCGCTGGAGAAAGTCAATGCGCTGCTCGGTGAAATGGCTGCGCTAAATGATGCATATCAAGGGCGTCGGGCAGCCGCAACAAGGTTTGAGCGACGGGACATGCCCGTCGATCTACCAGGGTTGAATGACCTTATTGCCCCGTCCAAGGGTCTTCGGCACCCTCTTGAAAAGGTCGTCCGCGCACGGAGCGGCGGAAACGCGGGGGCATCCTCTGTCAGGGATGAGCAGAAGCCGGAGCAGGATAGGAAGGACATGATCGTGCTATCAAGTGTTGGAAACCACCCCGGTGCGCAGCGGTGGGACGCTATCAAAAGATGCCACGGCCTCGCCGCCCTGCGCCGTCAGTTCCCACTCGGCAACAAGAAACTCAGCCCCGTGGTCGACGCCGTGGTCGGGAACGGGGGCGAATGGCTGAAAGTCTCCGTTATAACGGAGCGGAAACTCGTTCGTGAAATGGCCGAGGATGGCTGGCATCCTGATGACTCTGATGACGACAGTTCTGATTCTGACGACGGCGGGGAAGGCACCGCAGTCAGCATCGTGCGCGTGGCATCTCTACTTGTCAAGGCAGCACGCTTGAATCGATGTCGCAGCCGTTCTCCACGGGTACACATTTACTTGCCCAATATTTCTGAAGGTTCCGTGAGCGCTGTTGACAAGTTGCTCAGCAAAGTTCGCCGAGCTGGCATTCCGAAAGGCGACGAGCGGCCCGTTGAGGTCACCGTTAGCTGTGCCAACAGCGCCTTCGCGAAATCTGGCGTCCCCCCGCTGGAGATGGCGCTTGCGAACCTACTGAGAAACACGCAGTTGGATTGCTTGACCCCCACTTTGAATATGGAGCTCACTCTCTTAATCAGTCTCGTCTCGGACATCACACATGGGGACACCGAGGTGAAGCCTTGGTATGGCACACAGACAGTATCCCACATCAAGGACGAGGAGCAAGCTCCGGGCGTCCGCCTTAAGGGCCTGTACTCTATTATACGTAACAAACATCTCGTCTGCACAGGGGAGGTGATGAGGGAGTTCTTTAATGTCACGAATGACTTAGGGACTCCCACGACACAAGCACGCGCTGCAATTCTCTTTGGGCGTACACAGGAAGGCGTCATTTCATCTGAAGATCAGGATCTCACGTCCAGATTCCAGGTGTTTTCGATTTATCCAGTACCGGATGACCTGCAATTGCCAATCAGGGCTGTGAGCAAAGATGAGTTCGACGACTCCCGTGAGAACGTCGAAGCACTAATCGAGGCTGGCGCATTACCGCGAGTGGCACTGGATGTCTTCGATAAGCTCGATCGACATTACCACCGCGCGTGTTACCTCTACGGCTGGGCGAAGAACATTACGACCGTCTCGGCAAACTCACTTACCGTCCAACAGGTTTACGCAGTCGTCAACAACTCTCCGGATATAGGACCGGACATGTTCTGCGCTCCTCTTGTGATTGGTCTGAATCCCGTCAGGCCGTGCCCGGAAGATCGATGGAATGGGCTTAAGGATGCGAAGCACGCCAGGAGAGATGCGAGGGAGAAGGAGGCGAAGGCGATGAAAGAGGCCGGGGCTTGGGGACCAGCCTTAGGCCTACGGTCTAAATGAAGGTGTGACAGTTAGGCTGATCGCTAGAAAAGTGTGCATAGAGTGTGTGAAGTGTATATTGACTTGGTTAATCTGGGCTCTAGAGAGCGATGGCTAGAAAGCTCTATATATAGTGTGGGAGCCCCGGAACAACGTTTCTGCGCGGTGCCTCTAGGCTCACAGGTCCTGATGACTAAGCAAATTACCCCTATTCTGCGACAAAAGGAATAGGGGTTTAGAAGGCATCTAGCGCAGGAACATCGAGAATGCCTTTGTGCGGTCAGAGGTAGATAAAAAAACTCCTCGGTTGGACCAAATGGTGTCCCAGAAGGAAATTCCTTCGACCCCGACTACGACTTACCCCAATGGCACCACTGAACAAGCCCAGCAGTCTTCTTGTCTCAGACACAATTGGCGGCTCTGTGTGCTCTGTCCGGTCCCCGAGCCGATAAAGGTTACGTCATGGAACCCGTACTCCCTCTCCCGAGAGCAAAGACTCGCCAATCGAGTCTATAAACGCTCTGGAGAATGGTCCCAGTGAGCAACTTCACATATTACGATCAGACTGCCAATTCCAAACTACAACATACTTCAGCTTACGGCGAGCGGTACAGTCAAAGGCTTGTCACTGCCTCCGCATGGCGACTGCCTCAGTTTGGGCGTCTATGCCATTGCTATATTTGGTAGCGCTCTGGGGTTTGTTTGGGCGGGTATTACGTGGCGCAAATGCTCTCAATCGTGTGGAGGAACCACGTCCCTCGCTGCGGGTTCGATTATGAATGCAGATGTGCCAGGGCCGAAATGTACGGTCAGTAAAGGCACACTGACACCGTGCTACGGAGTGTAGGGGTCGCAGTGGCCTCGACGACGACGCGTATCTCTCCCTCCAGATTAGCGGAGATTACTTTGTTGATTCTGAGCTCAATCAATACCCACATCAATTTATTCTTCATATCTACGAAGCCTTGAACGGTTTGGGGTCGGCAGGTGCATAGTTCCCCGCTACTTAACCTCCCTAATGTGACTGGGCATCTTCGGCCTATAAGGCCACCGCTGCGGACAATTTAATGCCATCATGATATGTACGCAGGCGTGTACACGCGGAGTGAAACTTCTACTTGCGTAGTTCCCGCGTATCAATTTATGGGAGGATCACGATCCGGCCCACATTTCGGGCAGGCCGGAGTGAAAGTTCTGCACATAAGCGCCTGGGACTACATATTCCGCAATATCACTACCGCTACCACACAACAGCACGGTTAGCTCAAGTGAGGAATTCACTCATATCATCTACCATATCGGTTACTAACCTTCAAATAGTCGGTAGAGCGTGAGGCTCTTAATCTCAAGGTTGTGGGTGACCCCCGCTTCGGGCTCAATTCCCGATGCATCTCGGGAATTGGGAATTAATTTTTTTTCTGCGTTCCTTTTCTCTTCTGTCCCGTATTTCTTTCCGACCATTTCATTTTCAGAATGATAGATAAATGCATCTATGTTTAGACGTGCTGCTATATCTTTGGCATCGATTTGCATAACTTACGTGCTTTTACTTACTAAGTCAAACACCCCCTTTAAGCACCACCCCTTTTACGCCCCACCCATTATCTTCCATTTTAAAAATAACGAAAAAAGATAAAAATAAAAATACTTTTAATACGAATATATTTAGCGTTAAAATGTATAAAAACACTAATTTTATATTAATTATTATAATTAAAACGGAAATATTTATAATTTTTAAAAATATAAAAATTATAAATAATATAATTTTTATTATAAAACTTATATATTAAAAATGAAAAAACAAATTATAAAATTAAAGGTTTAAAGTTGCTAAACACTGCCAAGCCCTATAGTAATTCCTCTGTTACGACCTAACAGAAAGGAGGTTTCGGAAACGGCCCTAGTAGGCCGAAACAGGACCTAAGTGGGTTAAGTTACGTAATCGGACGTACTTAGTAAAAATCGAATTAAGTATTAATAAATATAATTAAACAGTAGTAAGTTATAATAAAAGGAAAAGGATATATATATTTGTTATTTTATAATTTAATTAATATTAATTTATAATATAACTTAATTATTCAAAATACTTTTAATATTATTAAATGTAATTAATTACTTTATTATTTAGATTTTATAATATAACTGTTAATATAAACCGTACGATTAAATTTAATAATTAATTAATTAATTTAGCCGTTATATATTATAAGCTTTTATTTAATAATATTATTAAATTTTAAGTAATATTTAATACAATAAAATAACCCTTAATACCGAAGAAATTATCGTTATTTAGTAACTCTAGAATAAGCTTAAGGAATTAAAGGCCGAGGTTTAACAATTTAAAAAATAAATTAATAAAGATTTTAATATTATAAAAATTTAGGTTAAAAAATTTTAGTTTTATAATAAAAAAGGTAATATTTAAAGTTTTTTTATTTAGGTACGGATATATTTACGGTTTCTGGCCTTTAACGACCCGGAGAATTAAATTTTCGTTATCGTAACGTTTTTTACCGGAAATGCATTGGATTAATTCTAGCCAGTTATAAGAGATTATTTGGAAAACATTAAGGATAATATAAAAAGATTTATTAGAAAATTTTTCGTTAATTATATTAATTTTAAGGAAAAATTAAAGGTTAATTTCGATAACCTTAATAAAGAACGTACCGCTATATAGAAAATCTTATAATTATAACAGAAAAAATTAATGTTTAAATACGTAATAAAATTTCGGAACTTAATAATTAAGGCAGGATAGGTAAATAATAAAAACGATATTTTAGTCGATATATTTTATAAGGGATTTAAAGATAACGTTAAGGACGAAATTATTAAATTTAAGTGATTAATTTTTTAAATAAATATATTACCGAAATTGTAAAAATTAATAAACGATAATTCGAAAGATTATAAAAAAAAGTTAATATATTTTACAATTTAAATTTAATAAATTTAATAAGAAAAACGGGTATGTTACGTTTTTTACCTTTATTAAAATATAACTTAGATTTATAGAAATTAGGGCAGTTTAACGATAAGACTAGTTACAAATTAAATATTATAATTACGGTAAAACGGGATATAAAGTTTTTAAATATAAGGTTTTTAAAAAGTTTTAATTAAATAATTAAATCTTTATACCCGGAGGACGATAATAAAATAATAAGGAAAATAAAAAAAAATTAATTAATATGATCCGTTTACGGTATATAATAACATAATAGTATAAGGATTACCCCGGTTAGAGGAATGTTACCAAAAAAAATTATTTATTTAATTTTAATTAAAAAAGTAACGATAAAAACAAAATTAATAGATTTTATAAAAATAATTACGGGAATATTATAACTGGGAAAAGGATTTTTACTTAGGAAAACCGGTATAATATTTACAAATTTACGTTATTTATTATAATAAGTTTAAATGTTAATTTTATTAAAAATAAAAAAAAGCGATTTACGAACGAATAACCCGGATATATTAAAAGGGATTTAATTTTAAAAAATAATGGGAAATTAATAAAAACGATCAATAATAATATTAATATTTTCGATTATTTATAAACTGAGACGAAATCGATTAAAAGGTAATATTATAAAATTAATTATTAAAAAGGTTATATCCGTAAAAAAATACCTTTTATTATTTTATATAATGTCGGCATAGCGCAATCGGCTTCGGGATGAGGCTCTTCGCGACCGAGGTATAATCTATCGTTACCGTGAAAACTATTAATAGTTGCCGTATTCGAAAATACTGGGTAAAGTATTTATCGTATTAATTATTAGTATAATTACTTCGTATCTTTGGCTCAGCCTGGATAATACGGCTTGAACTTAATAACCTTGCATTATTTTATATAATGTAATTATTAAATAAAAATAAAAATAATTTAAAGAATTGTAGAAAAGTATTATTAGCGAATTATTATTAATTTAGATAGTTAATTAGTTTTTATTATAAACCCGAAAGATAAATAAATAATTAAAAAAAATTAAAAATTTTATTAAAGAAAACTAATGAGATTTAAAAGATAAGGCCTAGTAGAAAAAAAATAACAGTTTATAGTCGATATTGCTAAACGAAAAAATAATTAAGAATCTTATTAGTTATACGAAAGAAAAATTCGCAAAATAAATTTACGAACGATAAAAAATATAACGATATATTAAACAATTATAGGAACGGATAACTTGCTTAAAGCGATAAATAAAAAATCTCCGATAATAAAACGAAAAATAAATAATAAAAATTAAGAAATTATTATAAACCTTAAAAAAATAATATTATTTATAAAAAAGTTATAAGTAAGTAAAAAAAAGAAAATAAATTATTACATTTTAAAAAAGCTTTAAACGTAATAATTAAAGTTATAAATAATAACGTTATTATTATACGAATACGAATTAAAAAAAGTTGGTATACCGTAATAATGAATTACGGAATATTAATTACAAATTATATTAATTTAAAGGTAATAAATTAATTAAAATTACTATAAAAAATTACCTTTATAAAATCGAGAATATCGAATGTTAAAAATTTGCTTACGATAATAAATAGGTTAAACGCGAAATTAATTACTTTAAAACCTTTGTTAAAAAAAGAAAATAAATTATTAATTTCGATATTATCTTATTAATAAAATACGACATAATCCTAAGAAAACTATAATTACGCTAATATAACCCCTTAATTAATTAAAAAAATTGATTAAATAAATTTTCGTTTATTTTTTAATATAAGAAAGAATAAAAAAAATACGAGATCTTAATATTCGATCGACGAGGACGACAAACACAGGTATAAAAATACGGTAAAAACCTTATTACTTGAAAATATAAAATATATTTAAAATAAAAGATATAACAAAGAAATACGGCGCGTTATTATAAACCTTAAGTACGATTCCGATAAATAAACGACAACTTATAAGCATATTCGAAAAACTGTTAAAATAAATAATAAAAATACTACTATAATATTATAAATATAAAAAGCTTTTTAAAAAAAACTTAATACGAAATTATGATAATATAACGAATAAAATTATGAAATAATTTTAAAAAATAATAAAATAACTGCTTTTTATCTTCTCTATAACATAAACGAAATAAAGTTATACGTTTTCCGCAAATATTTGAAAAATAAACTACGAAAAGGATATATACGATACTTTAAATTATTAACAAAATATCTAATATTTTTCGTATTACGAAAAAACAGGATATTACAATTTGTTATTAATTATCAATAATTTAACGATATTAATATTAAAAATAAAATACCGTTATTTTTAATTACCGAAATTAAAGATCGATTACGAAACGTTAAATAATTTATAACTTTAAACTTACGAAAAAAAATAATTAAATTCGAATTAAATTAGAAAAGGAATAAAAAATAACTTTTGAAATAAAATACGGATTATTTAAATATTTCGTTATACCTTTCGGATTTACGAATATATTAGCAACTTTTTAACGGATAATTAACCATATATTCCGAAAGTACCTTAACATTTTTATTATATATTATTTCGACGATATTCTTATTTATTCGAAAATAAAATATATATATATATATATAAAATACGTTTATAAAGTCCTATAAGCTTTATAAAACGTTAACCTTTTAATTAACGTAAAAAAAAAACTTTTTATACTTAAAAAATTAAATACCTAAAATATATTATTACTTTAAAGGATATGAAAATAAATCTTGAAAAAATTATAGTAATCAAGAATTAAAAAGCACTTACTAATATTATTAAAATGCAAGTATTTCTCAAATTTACCAAATACTATTAACAATTTATACGACATTTTAGCAAAATCGTAATATTCCTAATAAAACTTATTAAAAAAGATCGACGCTTTATATGGGCTCCAGCTATAAAAAAGGCCTTTTAATAGCTTAAAGACGTTTTTATTAGTAAACTTATCTTAATAATATATAATCCAAACAAATTAATAAAACTTAAAACCGATGTTTTAAATTTCGTTTTAAAAACGGTAATTTCCTAATAAAATAATTAAGGAAAATTATACCTTATCGTCTTTTAGTTTTATAAATTATACGGTATTAAACTTAATTATCCCATTTACGATAAGGAATTCCTAATTATTATTAAAGCTTTTAAAAAATTTAAATATTATCTTAAAAAAAACCAATATTAAGTAAAAATATATATGGATTATAAAAACATTTCTTACTTTGCAACTATTAAAAAACTAATTGGACGATAATTACGTTATACGGAATATCTTTTAAAAAATTCGATTATATTACTATTTATCGCAAAAAATTAAAAAATAACAAAACGGACGTTTTAGTAAACAACCAGATTTGGAAAACCTTAAAGTAAAAACACAACAAACTATCTTTAACTAAATACCAAAAAAGCATTTACAATAATAACATATTAATACTATTAGAATATCTATACCAAATATGCATTAAAAGATACGACGATACCATAATAACCTACCTGATAATTAAAAAACGGATAAAATTAATATACCAAAAAAACACTAAAAAAACCTAACACGAAAAATATACGAACACTAACTATACGGATACTTAAAAATCTATAAAACCTTAAAACGCTTATATCAAACATACTATTTTCCTAAAATAAAATCAACCGTATAAAGGATTATATAATAATATAATATTTATACTAAAATAAAAATTAAATAACATAAACCATAGGGAAAACTAGAACCATTACCGGTTATTAAATAACTATAAGATTTAATTATATTTAACTTTATTACCAAACTTCCTTTATCGGAAAACCTAATTACGAATATATATTACGATAATATCTTTATAATCGTTAACTAATTTATAAAATTCTCTTATTTTTTAGCCTATAACAAAAATATAAATACCGAACAAATAATATACATTTTCTTTCGACATATATACAACATATACGGATTACTAATAAAAATCATTATAAATAAAAATACAACCTTTAATTTAAAATTCTAGTAGAATTTAATAACATAATTTAACCTAAACCATAAATTATCAAACGCCTTTAAACCATAAATAAATAAACAAACGGAAAAAACTAACCAAATATTAAAAACATATTTATAATATTACATCAATTATAAACAAAATAACTAAGTTAAAAAGTTACCCATTACGGAACTCGCCTATAACACCAATTACTATAATAATATTAAAATAATTTTAACAACTACCGACTTTAATTTTACCCTAGAAATCTATAAAAAAATAAAAAAAAAACTAATTAATATTAAAACAATCCTTATCTTAAAATAACTTGAACAATTACATTACGAAATAAAAACAGAACTTTAATTCGTACCTAACTAAATAAATAAATACTATAACTAAAAAAAATTAAAAGGACTAACTTTTTTAAAAAGGGAAATAATTTATCTAACTACTAAAAATATTAAAATTAAACGCCTAAACCAAAAACTTAATTTTAAATATATCGGCCCATACAAAATTATTTAGAAAATCTTAAAAAACAATTACTAATTAAAGCTACCGCCTAAGGTTAAACTTTATCTAATCTTTCATATTTCCTTACTCGAATCAACAGCGGATATCATCGAAATTAACACTAAATACGACAAAAAAGGTAAAAAAAAAAAAATACTAATTTATAAAATAAAGAAAATCTTCGACGTACGAAAAAAAAAAAAAGGATTTACCCAGTATCTAACCAAATGGAAAAATTACCCAAATTCCGAAAACACCTAGGAACCTACCAAGAACCTTATTAACGCCTAACGCTTATTAAAAAACTTTTACCAACAATACCGGAATTTTCGAAATTAAAAACGCCCTAATTCACGCTATTTAAAAAAGGTTAATCGATCGTTTCGGGGATAAACCAATTACCTAAACCAAAGGCTTAAGTAACGGTTAATACGTTCGCCATCTTTAACCGCTTTTATTCCTTTAATTCTTTTAAAAACTATAACTCCCGTTATATTATTTTTACACCCTTAAAACGAAAAAAGGTTTTTTACTTACGCAACCGGATTAATCGCGTAATAACCTCGTTTATCTCTTGCTAATAACGTTTTATTTTTTTTAATAACGTTTTTAAAATTTTAGGAAACGTTTTTTATGTAAGGTAAAGTGCGATTGGGGTATCTAGCTAGCTGTACAGGAAGCTGATCCATTCACTAAGTACGTATACGAAGGATTGCATAAACGCGACCGGGGAGCACCCCTTTAAAAACCGTCCCTTCTTGGCTAAGGGCCGGAAAAACGCAATGCGGGTCATGTGATACGGCAACTGACGGTAAAAACACCTGTCAGCTAGCAGGGGGTGTTAAATGCACCCCATATACGGAAAGGATCCTTTTAATCAGAAGATATATGTTCCGTTACTAGGTTATATAAAAGCTATACGCGTACGAGAAATATACGCAAGTTAGCGGAATATAATAACATAATTAATATCCTTTATATTTGATAATTAAAAGTTTTATTCGTTTAATTCGCGTTATTATTAATTAATTAATTGTTACTAAGACGATATAGGCTGTATATTAGTAATAATTATTCGTATATTTTATTAATTATAATGATAACGGTATCGTTAACGTTTTCCGTTATTTATAACGGATTTAAAGATTAGGACCGTTTTAAAGGCAAATTCCAGGTTAAAACGTACGTTTTTGATATATGGGATTATATCGATTTTGATTAATTATTTCCGTAGCCTGTTAAATTAATAAAATCTGATAAAACCTTGTATCCGAAAAGATAAGTCCGTTATACGATATAAACGAATACTTTAAGCGGTTTTTTAATTATATTTATATTTTCCGGAAGAATTTACGAAAAAATCGATTATATCGGTTATTTAACGAATATTTTTAACATGATAACCGAAGGTAGATAAGTTTATAATTAGGATTTTACGGTATATATTTATAAGGATTGTAAGTACGATATTTTCTGAAAAAGTAATAACGATTTTATAAAATAAGTTTTAAAGTTAATATTTTTAACGATTAAAAACATAATTTTTTTTCCAGGAAAGAATTTACGGAAGTAATACATTAAGTTGGTTAAATCCGGTAAGGTATACGATAATAGGTTTTTAATTAATATTTAACGAAAATATTGTAAAAAGTTAAAGTAAGTTTCGAAGTTGGTAAAGAAATTAGATAAATAAATTGTAAAATGGTAAGAGATTATGGTTTAAGGATAACGATATAAAGTTTTAAAAACGAAGATAACGATTATATAGGTTAACGATTTGTATATAATATTAGTATTTATTATAAGGATTTAGATAATTACGTTTTAGATAGTAAAAAAGTTTAAGATTAATAATAATACGATTAGTTATTAGGAAATGGTAGTTAATTTTTTAAATTATTGGATTATAATTTATTTATAATTTATATTTAAGAATATTAAAGTAACGTTTTCGATATTTTACGTGATATCCGTGGACTTTTTTAATTAAAACGATTTTAATTAGGAAAAGGTTAAGGATAACTTTTAATTACGAAGGAAGATTTTAAGACGTAAGCCGAAATAAGGCGGTTATGGAAATTTTTAAAGGGGCCGAAATAGTAGTAATAATAAGCGAAAACGTTAAAAGTTAAATATATAAAGGATTTGGTATAAAGCGTGCTTAAACTTTTCGTATACGTTATTTTAATGTTTTTATGCGTTTTTTAATAATGTTCCGGTAAAGTTTAAATTTAATAAAGTAATTTTAGCGTTAATTTAAAATCGAATTATTTCCGATTAATCTTTAAAGGAAAAGATTAATTGTTTGTCGAAAATTATGGAAAAAATAATTATTTAAAAGATAAATTAATTTTTAAAAAAAGTAAAACGGGTTTTAGCATATTTTTTAATTTTTAATTAACGTAATACGGTAAACGTTACGTTTTACCTTTTGAAAAATTTGTTTATTTTAGTTTTAGGATTTACGATATATATTTTTAACTTTATTAATAAATTTCTAAATTATAAAATAACGATTTTAAGCGACGGAATGTATATAGGGAATAGTTTTGTCCTAATTAGAGGATACGGAGAAATAGATATATTGCTTTAAAGTTTTAAGGGTTTAAAAGCGTTACGTTTGTACGACGTAGTTTATTGTAAGGATTTTATATGTAACTTAATATTTTTCCGGTAATTTTAAAAAAAGGGGTATTAATAAGATAATTAAGGAGTTAATAACTTTATTCGAAATAAATATGATTAATTAATTATTACGTTAATAAATAAATTTAATTAGTTTATTATTAAGAATATTAATGCGATAGTTACTTATATAGCCCTTATATTTTATAGACGAAACGTTAATTTATATATAACAAGATTATTACAAATTGGTAATAGTACGATTTGGTATTTAAGATTAAGATATTTTGGGCCCGAAATAATTGTTTAGTTATAGTTTTATATAAAGGGAATGCGTTTAAAAGGTTTTATAACAGTTAAATATTAAGTATGTAATAAAGCAAAGGTTAAAAAGTAAATACGCCGAGAGTTAAGGGAAGAAGTTTTCCGATTAAAATAGCGAATTGTTATTAATTTTATAGATTTCGAAGAAAATCCGGAAGGATATAAATACGTTATATTTGTTACCGATAAATATTTAGGTTTTATTTGGGATATTTATTTTAAAAACCGAAAACAAAATATATTAATTATAACGTTTAAATATTAATTAAAAATTTTAAAGAATTAAGATAAAGTTTTTTTATAAATAATCGAATACGATAACGAAATTTTAAAAAATTATTAATTTTAAGATATATTATATTTGTTTTTTTTTTTTAGTATTAGATTTAAATTTTTAGCATTATATATTTAAGTTTAAAACGGGGGTATAAAACGTTTAAAGAGTATTATTAAAAAGAAAATAATTGCAATATAAAATAGCGTTAAATTATTTTTGTTTTTAATTGTATATATTTTTAGAATAATAATATATTTGTATAATTATACCTTTAAATACGTATTTTTTTGGTAAAGTTTATATAATGTTTCTTATATTTATTTAACGTATAAAAATAATATTGTAATGTTTAATCGGAAATTTTAATAAGTTTATTTGTAAATATACGGTTATATAGCTTACGTTATAATAATTACCGCTATAAATAAGGAATAAAAATTTTAAAAGTTAAATTTTAAAACCTAAATTAATTTCTTAATCTGTTACCGATTTATAAATATTTACAAGATTTAAAACCCGTTAATTAACAAGGTTATTATTATTCGAAACGTACAGTTTAACGAAAAGGTTATTTTTTTAGGTAATATTAAAAATTTAAAAAATAACTTTTTATACGTTATAAAAAAAAAGTTATAAAAGTTATTACGATAAATAAAAGTACTTAATTAAGGCTTAAATTACCTAAATATATAAATATAAAAAAAAGATAAAAACTTGAACGGAATAATTTAATTACCGATTAAATAAAAAGGGTGGTTTTAAAATAATATAAGTGTACGAAACGTACGGAATAAAAAGGAATAAACTTATTCGTAAAAGATTAATTACTTTTATACGATAATTATGATTAAATTATTTCCGTTTTTTAAATTATTATTTTTATTAACGTTTACTTTAATAATTATTACGATTATTATATCGACGGAAATAATAAAAATAACTTTAAGCTTTTATTACGTTATTTAACTTAGGGTAATAGTAAAAGATAAAAGTATTTTACGGGTTATAAACGTAAGTTTTTTATATATTCCGTATCGAAAAAATAGTTATCGGTACGATTATAAAATATAAGAAGTTACGTCTAACGTAAGATAAATAGTTTATTTTATTAATACGATTAATAATTAACCGGTAAATTACGGAAATTTAAAAAAGTTATTTACCCGAAATATACGTTACCTTAATCGAAAAGGTTTTAATACGAAAATATATAAAGTTTTTAAATTACGAAACTGGATATATAAGCGTAACTTATTATTACTGCTATAAGGCTATAAAAAGTTAAGTATATACTTTTTAGGGGAAATGTTTTGTAAAGCCGAAAGGGTTTATTTATAAAATTATAAGGAGATACGATTTTGGAAAGTTATTAATTAATTTTTTACTAAAAGGAAATAGGTTTTAAGGTATATATAAATATATATTTATAAATTCGATAAGTATAGTTAGTTATAAAAATGCAAAGTACGTTTTATCGTATAAGGCGATTAATAATTAAAAAACGTTTATAGCAATATATATATATTTATTTTAATTAGAAGATTATTTAAAACTTTAATCGTTATTACGGTTAAATTCGATTTAAAGTTAAAGTAATATTATAACGGCTAGGCTAGTTAACTAACTATTAAACCAAGTCGTACGGTTTATGTTAGCAGTCGTATTACGGGGTTTAAGCAATAAAAATAACTTAGTTACGTCTGATAATATTAAGGGTATCTTAGGTAACCAAATTATATTGCAAGCTGTCGTTATTTAAGTTATGGAATTAATAAGCGTATATATATCCTTTATTAAAACCTGGATTTTTCGTAAATTTTGTTATTTTCCCAGATTTAAAAGGAATTGGATCTGTATAGATTTAATTAGATCCTTTAAACGGAAAGGATCCAAGTTACGTAATTTGATTTATTTAAATTTTGTTTCGGTCCGGTAGGACCGTTCCCGAAACCTTTCCTTTATTAGGTTGTAATATGATATCTTTTTTTTTAAAATCTTTGCCTTTAAAGATTTTTTTTCTTGGTAAGTTAATTTTTTATTATAAGTAATCGTATTGTTAATCGTAAATCCCGCAATCGTCTAAATTAAAAAGAAAGCTTTAAATCCTTAGCTACTTATATTATTAAATTTAATTTTGAAATAATACCGTATACGTTATGTTTCGAAAAAAGGTTAAAATGTTAAATAATAAAGGAAATTCGTCGTTATAGCGAATGTATTAGATATTGTCGTTGCTGCGATAGGTTTAGTATTCTTATTAATTTTTTTCGTTATATTAAAAAAGAAAAGAATCGTTTGGACCGTAAAAAGGCCGTAGCGGAAGAAACCTTATTACGTTTTTAGCAAAAATTAAAGGAAGATCTTGTACGTAAATAGCGTGATATCGATAAGATTATTAATCGTTTTTTTCGTTTTCGTCGTTAAAAACGGTTTTTTTATGTTTAAAAAGTAAAAATTATTAATTGTGGATTTTAGTCCATAAATAAATTAGAGGATTAGGAACGGTTAAAGGCAAACGTATTGTCCTTAGTCCAGGTTTCTGTTTAAAATAACTGGTCCATTTTTAAAACGTCCGATTAGGCGTTTTTGGATAGTATAAACTGGAATACCTTTAATTTTAACGGTTCTGACGTTATTGGTAAAAGTTTTTTAACAAGCGTTAGGTACTAGTAAGATTTTTGGCAGGTTCCCAGGTATTTTCGGAGTTTAAATGATTTTTTTATTTAATTAAGTATTAGGTAAATCTTTTTTTTTTTCTTTTATCGAATATTTTTTCGATTTCGTATATTTTTTTTTTCTTTTTTTATCTTTACGTCGTCTTATATTATATGTATTTTGATAATATCTGTTATTAATTCGAATAAAAAAACATGAAAAATTGGATAAAGTTTGACCTTAAGTAATAACTTTAATTAATAGTTGTTTTTTAAGATTTTTTTAACGATCTTATATGGGCCGATATATTTAAAATTAAGTTTTTGGTTTGGTTATTTAATCTTAATATTTTTGGTAGTTAGATAAACCATTTCCCCATCCGAAAAAGTTGGTTTTGTTAATTTTTTCTGGTTATAGTATCTTTTTATTTATTCGCGTACGAATTAAAGTTCTATTTTTATTTTTTAATATAGTTGCTTAAGTTGTTTTAAAATAAGGATTGTTTTAATATTAATTAATTCTCCTTTTTGTATTTTTCTGTAAATTTTTAAAATAAAGCCAAAATTGGCAGTTGTTAAAGTTATCTTAATATTGTCGTAATAACTAATATTGTAAGCTAGTTATATAATACGTAATTTTTTAATTTAGTTGTTTTGTTTATAGTTAATGTAATATCGTAAATATATCTTTAACGTCTGGTTAGTTTTTTTTATTTATCCGTTTGTTTATGGTTTAAAGGTGCTTAATAATTTATAATTTAAATCGAATTGTATTATTAAATTTTATTAAAATTTTAAAATAAAAGTCGTATTTTTATTTAAAACGATTTTTGTTGGTAATCCGTATATGTTGTATATATGTCGAAAAAAAATGTATGTTATTTGCTTAGTATCCGTATCCTTATTATAGGGTAGAAAATAGGAAAATTTTATGAATCGGTCGACGATTACAAAGATACTGTCGTAATATATGCCCGTAATTAGGTTTTTTGATACGGGAAGTTTCGTAATAAAATCGAATATAATTAAGTCCCATAATTGCTTAGTAACTAGTAATAATTGTAATTTCCCGTAAGATTTATGTCGTCTAATTTTCGTTTTAACGTAGATTTCGTATTGTTATATAACTTTTTGTACAGTTAATTTTATTTTAAGGAAGTAATATATTTGCCGTATACGTTTTAAGGTTTTATGAATCCTTAGGTATCCGTATAATTAATATTTATATATTTTTTGTATTAAGTTTTTTTGGTATTTTTTTGGTACGTAAATTTTATTTGTTTTCTGGTTTTTAGGTAAGCTGTTATGATATTGTTATATTTCTTTATGTATATTTAGTGTAAATATTTTAATATTGTTAATATGTTATTGTTGTAAATATTTTTTTATTATTTAGTCGAATATTATTTGTTATATTTTTACCTTAGGGTCTTTTAAATTTGGTCGTTTACTGAAAGTATTTGCTTTATTATTTTTCGATTTTTTGCGATAAATAATAACGTAATCGAATTTTAAAAGGTATTTTATATAACGTAATTATCGTCCGACCAGTTTTTTCGTAGTTACGAAATAAAAGATATTTTTATAATCCGTATATACCTTTATTTAATATTAATTTCCCTTAAGGTAATGTTTAAATTTTTTAAAAGCTTTAATAATAGTTAGGAACTTTTTGTTATAAATAAAATAGTTAAGTTTGGTATTATATAATTTATAAAAGTAAAAAATAATAAGGTGTAATTTTTTTTAATTATTTCGTTAATAAACTATTATTCCTAAAGCAAAATCTAAAATGTCGGTTTTGAATTTTACTAATTTGTTCGGGTCGTATATTATCAGAATGGATTCGTTAGTAAAGGTGTTTTTAAGTTATTAAAAAGTTTTTTCTATAGCTGGAGCCTATATAAAACGTTAATTTTTCTTAGTAAGTTCTGTTAATGGTATTACGATTTTGCTAAAATATCGTATAAACCGTCGGTAATAATTAACGAATCCAAGGAATATTTATACTTTTATAACGTTAGTAGACGCCTTCCAATCCTCGATTGCAAAGATTTTTTTAAGGTTTATTCTAATATATTTTAGGGTGATGATATATCCTAGGTATTTAATTTTTTAAACGTGAAAGGTATTTTTTTTTACGTTAATTAAAAAGTTAGTATTTTGTAAAGTTTGTAAGACCTTATAAACGTATCCTATATGTTCTTTTTTTGTTTTTGAGTAAATAAGGATGTTATCGAGGTAATATATAACAAAGATGTTAAGGTACTTTCGGAGTATATAGTTAACTATCCGTTAAAAAGTTGCCGGTACGTTCGTAAATTTAAAAAACATAACGAGGTATTCGAATAATCGGTATTTTGTTTTAAAGGTTATTTTTTTATTTATCTCCTAATTTAATTCGAATTTAGTTGTATTTTTTTTGTAAATTTAAGGCTGTGAACTATTTGGTATTTTGTAATTAATCCTTAATTTCGGTAATTAAGGATAGTAATATTTTATTTTTAACGGTAATGTCGTTAAGTTATTGGTAATTAATAATAAGTCGTAGTTTTTCGTTTTTCCGTAATACGAAAAATATTAAGTACCTTGCCGATAATTTAGAACGTTGTATATATTTTTTTTGTAATTTATCTTTTAAGTAATTGCGAAAAGCGTATAGCTTTGTTTCGTTTAAGTTATAAATAAGGTAAAAAGCAGTTATTTGGCCGTTTTTGAAAATTATCTTATGGTTTTATTCGTTATGTTATTGTAGTTTTGTATTAAGTTTTTTTTAAAAAAGTTTTTTATACTTATGGTATTATAATGGCATTTTTGCTATTTATTTTAATAGTTTTTTGGGCTGTATTTATAAATTATCGTTTATTTGTCGGAATCGTACTTTAAGGTTCGTAATAACATATCGTATTTTTTTATTATGTTTTTTATTTTAAATATGTTTTATCTTTTTAAGTAATAAGGTTTTTACTGTATCCTTATACCTATATTTATCGTTTTTATCGATCGAATATTAAGATCTTATATCGTTTATATCTTATTTTATATTAGGAAGCAAATGGAAGCTTACTTAATTAATTTCCCAGTCGATTAAAAGGTTATATTAACGTAATTATAGTTTTCCGAAAATTATGTCGTATCCATTTAATAAGATAATGTTAAAATTAATAGTTTGTTTTTTTTTTTTCGATAAAGGTCTTAAAATAATTAATTTCGCGTTTAATTTATCCGTTGTCGTAGGCGAATTTTTAATTTTCGGTATTCTCGGCCTTATAACGGTAACTTTTTTCCTTCCATAATAATTTCGATTAATTTACTATTTCCGGGCTAATATAATTCGCGGTTGTTACTTTATAATCCACCATTACGGTGTACCAGTTTTTTTTAATTCGTATTTGTATAATGATGGTATTATCGCTGGCGGCTCCGATCGTCGCGTTCAGAGCCCTTTTAAGGTATTATAGTCTAACCTTTTTTTTTCTGCCTTTCTGCGGCTTTTCTATAGGTGGCGTTATTTTTTTAGGGAACGTAAAAGTTTTCGCAGTATTTCTTCGTCCCGATTATTCTATATTTAAAGCTTTTTTAATTGTTTTTTTATACGCGTTATTTATTCCTGTAACCGCTTAAGTTACTATCACGTATTTGGTTATTTGTAAATTTGTTCTGTAAAAGTTTCGATTATTTTTTTACCGGGTAATGTCGTTTACGAATTATCGTTTTCTTATTAGCTGCCGTATTCTTTTTTATTTTTTAAATCCCATTACCTTTTTTTGGTAAAACTTTTGATTTCTTTTTTAATTACTTTTCGGTTTTTTAGGTCCGTAGTAAAGGTTAGTTGGATACCCAAATCGGTAATAGCTTGTTAATAATACTTTTTTACCGTTTTTTGGATTAACTCCTTTTCCGTTTAATAGTCGTATTATTTAAAGTAACAGAAAGGGTCCTTTTGTAAGTATAACTTTTTAGGTGGCCAGCTTTACAGGGCTATTTTTCGGTTAATCTTATCTTGGTTTACGAACGATCGTAAATGTCGGTATTATTGTTAATTATTTTTGTTAGTTTTTTTTTGTGGTTTAAAATTAAATCTTTATTAGTATATTTAAGTTATGCGCTAATAAATTACTTCCTTTTATTTTTTGTAAAATTAATATCTAAGTTTATCGCAGTAAATAACGTAGATTTTTGTATGTTGTTCTGGTTTTCCTGGGCATAGGTTTTCTTTCTATTTATAGTGTTCTTACAGTTATTTTTGCAAAACCAATTAATTTTGTTTTTTTCGTTATTTTTTTTTGGGGGATTGGGCAAATAATTTTTCTTTAATAAAAGCCTTTTACCCTAAATGGTCCCTATGTTATTATACTACCGTATATCGTAATCGGACCATATTAATTAACTTTTTATTATTTTTTTTATTTTTTTGTTATTGTTTTTCGGATATAGGGATCTAGTTATTTTATTGAGGTTTTTTAAGTGCTTTATATTAAAAGGCCTTATGCTTTATTTTACTACAGTTGTAATATTTAAACTGAAGTTAGTTTTATTGCTGGATTGCCCCGATTTTTATAAGGCCTAGTTAAGTCCCGTAGGAAATGGAAGATATATTACGTTTATTTCCTTAGTTAAACTTGTTAAATTTATGCTGTAAGGCGTATTGACCCTTTTTTTTTTATCGTTTTTCGAACTGTCGATTGTCGATTTTTACTGCTTTTATTATGTATTTATTTAAAAAAGTTAATCGTTCCAGCTTAATTATTTCGTTTTTAACGTCGTCCTTTAATTTTTTATAAAATACGTTAATTAAGGTATTATCCTTTTTATCTATTTATCCCGTTTTGGCCATTAGGTTTCGGAATTTCATTATATATTTAGATATTAATTCTTTCTGTTATAGTTATAAAATTTTTTATGCAATAATACGTTCCTTATCGGGGTTATCGAAATTAACCTTTAGTTTTTTTTCGAAATTGGAATAATGGGCGAAAAGTTCTTTAGTAAATATCTCCCTGTTATCTTTTGCACTTTTTAGATAATCCTTTATAATTAGCTTAAATTAATCGAGCGTATTTCCGGTAAGGAACGCTGCGATAGTAAGGATCTTGTTTTCTGGGTCGTCGAACGCCAAGAACCGTAAGTACACTCGTATTTAGGTAAGGAAGCTTTGAATATCGGTTTTCCTATTATAAGGTTAAGGTTTCTTAGCCTTAACCTTTAAAATGCTAAGGTCCCTCCTCGCCGTTTCCTTAAGTCGTAAAACTTCTACTTCTAGTTTTTTAAGCTTATTTTGAAGCTGTTGGTTAACGGTACTTTTTTCGGTATTTGGGGCTATTTTAATAATTCGGGTAATTGCTTAAAATTTGGTAATATTATTAAACAAAAACTTGCAACGTATAACGGTTAAGCTAATTAACCAACTATTAAACCAAATCGTACGGTTTATATTAACAGTCATATTACAGGGTTTAAGTAATAAAAATAACTTAATTACGTTTAGTAATATTAAAAGTATTTTAAATAACCAAGTTATATTGTAAACTGTTGCTATTTAAATTATGGAACTAATAAGCGTATATATATCCTTTATTAAAACCTGGATCTTTCGTAGATTTTGTCGTCCTTCCAGATTTAAAGGGAATTGGATTTGTATAGATTTAATTGGATTTTTTAAACGGAAGGGATCCAAGTTACGTAATCTGACTTACTTGGGTTTTGTTTCGGTCCGGTAGGACCGTTCCCGAGACCTCCCCTTTATTGGGTCGTAATAAATATAATATTATTAACATTTTTATTAACGCCCAGTTACCTTATAAAATATATATAAAAATATTTTTAAAATATCCGTAATGTAATAAAACTTTTTTAATCAGGAAGGTTTTATATAGCTTAAAGAAGTTATTATTATTATAGTAAAAAGTTTTTACCGGAACGTTTAAAAAACTGGGATTTAACCCCGTTTCTTATAAACCTTGTTATTTTATTCGTTAAAAAATACTTATTTTTTTTTAGTAAATGATATTATAATACTATATTGCAAAAAAAATCAAAACCTTATTAATTAATTAATTTAACAAATTCGGAAATAATATATTTTTATAAGGGATAAGGACTTATAGTGGTTTCTCGGTATCGAAATAATTAGAAATAAATTAAACAGAAAAGTCTGGTTATTTTAATCCGATTTTATAAATAAGTTAGTTAATTTAATACTTAAAAAAAATTTAAATAGCTTTTTAAAGACGTTTATAACTAGCGTTAAGTTATTGCCAAATCCTAATCTGGCCCATTTAGGCTTTATTAACAAATACTAGAAAAAAATCGGTTTTATTTTATATATAGCGATTAATACGCGACCCGATATATCCTTTGCCGTATTCCGATTTGCCCGTTTTAACCTGAACCTTAGCGACGTATATTATAAAGCCGTTAATCGAATTATATTATATTTAATCGGGATTAAAACGTTAGCGTTATAGTTCGGAAACGAAAATTCGTTAAATATATAAAGTAACGCCTTCTTTGCGGATAATATAATGGATCGAAAAAGTTTCTAAATTTACGTTATAAAATTATTTAAAGAAATAATAAAATAATAAGCGAATAAACAAAATATAGTAATTATTTTTATAACCGAAACGAAGTTATTATCTTTTATGCAGGTTGCTAAAAAAAGCTTTATTTAATTTTCGATTAATTAAAAAATTAAAAGTTACTTTAAAAACTAAACCGTTAAATATATAGTACGATAATTAATAAACGATACGGCTTATTAACGATAACGTTACCTTATTATAAACAAAATTACGGTACGTAAATATATATAATTATTAATTATAAGAAGCCGTAAAAAAGGATTTAATTAAAATAGATTATACGTTTACGGGCGATATACTAATTAATGGATTAATTAAAGCCTTATTACGTAAATTATTTAAGTACTTTAAAAAGTAACTAGGATTAATAAATATTACGGAAACCTTTAAACGGCGGAAAAACACCTTACGAATAATTTCAAAAAAGGAATTAACTAATTAAAAAAATTTAATTGCCAGAAAAAAGGTTAAATAAAAAACTGTAGCTTTAAGAAATGATAATATGTAACGATTAACGCTATAAATGCTTTAAAGCGTTAAAGGGGTATATTAGCTAGTAGGGGATATTAAACGTACCTTATATACGGAAAGGATCTTTTTAATCGGAAGATATATATTCCGTTATTAGGCTATATAAAAGCTGTACGCGTACGAAAAACCTACGTAAGTTAGCGGAATATAACAACATAACTGATGTCCCCTATATCTGACAACACCCGACTGATTGATTGGTTCCTAACGCCCCCAATCGTAACTGGTCCTACCAGCCACCCCTCAATTGTCGCCGACACGGTGGCGGAGCCGAAGCCCCGGAAACGTTTTTTATAAACATTTTTTCTTTTTCTAATCGTTAATTTTCCGTACGAATATTTTCCAAAAACAACAAAAAAAACGCCGTTTTTATCGCAAAAATAGCCGTATTAAACGCAAACCTTATATTTAGAAATATTTTTTATTATTTCGTATTTTTAATTTTTACTAAAATGTAAAGAATAAAACATAATTTCGAAATTAAACTCGTTAAAAATTAACGAGAAATTTTTTACGATAAACGTTAAAAAAAAATAATTTAAATAACTTAATAATACGACGAAATATGTTAAAAATTAAAAAAAAAATTTACCCGAAAATTGATTTTAGGGATAAAATCTTAAAAAAAAAAGGAAATCGTATTACAACCTAACAAAAAAAAGGTCTCGGAAACGGCCTTAATAGGCCGAAATAAAACCTAAATAAATCAAATTACGTAATCGGACGTACTTAGTAAAGATCGAATTAAACATTAATAAATATAACTAAGCAAACCTTATTACTGCTTAATAACGATCATATTAAACAACAATAAGCCATAGTAAAAGGAAAAGGATATATACGTTTATTATTTTCATAATTTAACTAGCCCAGCCGTTACATCCTCATACAAAATCTAAAGTAGTGCTAAGACCAAAATAACGTAATAAAAATATTTATAATAAATTATAAATAGAGAATTATAACTAATTCTTTATATTAATAATAATTTATATAGTTAAATTTATTATTTTAAGCTTACCTTTAAATTATATATAATATTTATAAAATTATCATACTTTTATTTTTATCCGTTACCCCTTAACAAATATGTTAATATTTTCTATAGGAAAATGTTAAGCTGTTACTCTTTTTTATTCTATTAATAAAACTTACCCTATTAACGTAAATTTAACGTTATAAAAATATTTTTATCTTATGAATTACATTTAATTATTAATTTTACAACTTTATTTTTATAAATACCTATTTTTGTTAATTAGTTATAAATATACGGTTTTGTAGATTTTGTATGGGAAACCCCCGGGGCGTGAAGGGGGTGGTGCGTAAAAGGGGTGTCTGACTTACTACGGTGTTAGGGGTAATTTTTCGCATACTGCTAGGTATGTGTCAGCTAGCAGGGGGTGCTAAACGCACCCCATATACGGAAAGGCTCCCTCTGATCGGAAGATATATGTTCCGTTGCTAGGCTACACAAAAGCTGTACGCGTACGAGAAACATACGCAAGTTAGCCTAATACAACAACACAACTGATGTCCCCTATATCTGACAGTATGTGGGTCAGGAGGCCCACCTAGTAAAAACCAACCTTGGATTAGTGCATTTCGCTAAGAAAACCTAGTAACCTTCTACTTATAATTCTTATCAGCAATATTTAAAGCTATACATAATATATATAAAGTAAATAACGGGCTTTGCAGTTGTTATAATAACAATTAAAGATTTCAGCTTAAAAAGCGATATTAAAAATATAACCTAATGTTTTATATAATTACCCGATAACGTCGATAACAGCCTAATAACGTATAGGCATTTCCCTGATTAACTTTAATAGTTATTTTTTAAAGATTCCTTTTTAGGTTTTTTTAATATATTTGCAAAGATTATCGTATAAAGGTTTTTTTTCGAGTTTTTATTTATTTTTAATATAATCTTTTATCCAGTTTTATACGGCCTTAATAGGGTTAAAGTTAGGCGAATATAGAAGTTAAGTTATAACGGGGATATAACGATTAATTAACTTTTATTTCGAAGTTTTGATTATATAACCCGGAATGCCGTTATGTATAAATATAAGGTCGTAGCGATAAAGATATTATTTATTAATTTGAAACTATCCGTCGATTATGGGAATTATATACCTTTGATACGTTTTTAAATTAATTTTGCCTTAATTTTTTTTCTAAAAAAATTTAAGCTTTTTACCGGTTATACCGGAAAAATAATTTTAAAATATTTAACTGTTTTTGCGTTAATGTCGTTTTACGATATACGTTTTGTTTTATTTTTCGCTTACGTAACGTATAACGTATTATTTCCGGTAATATTTTTCTGTTATTTATATTTTATCGGATTATATTATTCGGTATTAATTTTCGAATTCCAGTTAACGTATTTTAAGGCTTAAACGAATTATTTTTATTTGTTAGTTTCGGATAAAGGTAACTTACGGTAGGTAATACGATAACGGAACCCGAAACGGCGAAATATTTTCCGAATAACGTATATCCCGAAAATGTTTATAAATAAGTATTAAAATAATTTAACCTAGCTTATTTGGCGGTTAACTTTCGAAAAATATATAAATTTAATTAGTTCCTTTTTTTGTTATTTATTTATATCGTAAAAGCGCTTTTTATAAGGTTTAACGGTAAAAGTTAAAGCTATATAAGCGGGACGGATTTAAAACGTCGTATAATTTATTACGGCCTTAATGTAACGGCTAGGCTAGTTAACCAACTATTAAACCAAGTTGTACGGTTTATATTGGCAGTCGTATTGCGGGAGTTTAAGTAATAAAGATAACTTAATTACGTCTAGTAATACCAAAAGTGTTTTGGGTAACCAAGTTATATTACAAACTGGTATTATCTAAGTTATAAAGTAACGAGCGTATATATCCTTCGTAAAAACCTGGATTTCCTATAGATTTTATCGTTTATATAAATCCAAAAAGCATTAAATCTGTATGGATTTAATTGGATTTTTTAAACGAAAAAGATCCAAACTACGTAATTTAACTTATTTGGGTCCTGTTTCGGTCCGTTAAAACCGTTTCCGAAACCTCCTTTTTATTGGATCGTAACACGATCTTCCTTTTTTTAGAATCTTTGCCTTTAAAGATTTTTTTTTCCTGGTAAGTTAATCCTTTATTATAGGTGGTTACGTTGTTAATCGTAAATCCCGCAATTGTCTAAATTAAAAGAAAAGTTTCGAATTTTTGGCTGCTTATATTATTAAGTTTAGTTTTGAAATAATACCGTATACGTTATGTTTTAAAAAAAGCATAAAATATCAAATGATAAAAAAGATTTGTCGTTATAGCAAATATGTTAAATACCGTCGTCGCTGTAATAAATCCGGTATTCCTATCGATTTTTTTCGTCGTATTAAAAAGGAAAAAAACCGTCTGGACCGTAAAAAAGCTATAGCAGAAAAAACCTTATTATATCTTTAATAAAAGCTAAAAGAAAATCTTATACGTAAACAACGTGATATTAACGAGATTATTAATCGCCTCTTTCGCCTTTGCCGCCAAAAACGATTTTTTTACGCTTAAAAGGTAAAAATTATCAATCGCGGCCTTTAATTTATAAACGAATTGGAAAAATAGGAATAATTAAAAGCGAACGCGTTATTTTCCGCCCAAATTCCTATTTTAAATAACTGGTTCATTTCCGAAACGACCGACTAACCATCTCTAAATAACGTAAACTGGAATACCTTTAATTTTAGCAATCCCGACGTTATTAATAAAAGTTTTTTAACAGGCGTTAAGCGCTAATAAGGTTTTTTGCTAGTTCCCAGGTGTTTTCGGAATCTAGGTAATTTTTCCATTTAATTAAGTATTAGGTAAGTCCTTGTTCTTTTCGCATATCGAATATTTTTTCAACCTTATATACCTTTCCTTTTTCCTTTATCTTTACGTTATCTTATAACGTATATATTTTGATAGTATCTGCTGCTGATTTAAGTAAGGAAATATAAAAAATTAAATAGAATTTAACTTTAAGTAGTAACTTTAATTAATAATTATTTTCTAAAATCCTTTTAGCGATTTTATATGGGCCGATATATTTGAAATCGAATTTTTAGTTTGGGCGTTTAATTTTAATATTTTTGGTAATTAAATAAACTATTTTCCTTTCTAAGAAAGTTAATCTTTTTAATCTTTTTTGGTTATAGTATTTATTTATTTGTTTGCGTACGAATTAAAATTTTGTTTTTATTTTAATATTAATTAATCCTTTTTTTCGTATTTCTTTATAAACTTTTAAGATAAAATTAAAATTAGCAATTATTAAAATCGTTTTAATATTATTATAATAATTGGTATTATAAATTAGTTATACGATAAATAACTTCTTAACCTAATTATTTTGTTTATAATTAACGTAATATCGTAAATATCTTTTTAATGTTTAGTTGGTTTTTTCCGTTTATTTATTTATTTATAATCTAAAGGTGTTTAATAATTTATGGTTTAGGCCAAATTATATTATTAAATTTTACCAAAATTTTAAAGTAAAAATTGTACCTTTATTTGAAATAATTTCTGTTAGTAATCCGTATATACTGCATATATATCGAAAAAAAATATATGCTATTTGTTCAGTATTTATATTTTCGTTATAAAGTAAAAAATAAGAAAATTTTGTAAATCGATTAACGATTATAAAGATATTATCGTAATATATATCCGTAATTAAATTTTTTAATAACGGGAATTTTGTAATAAAGTCGAATATAATTAAATTTTATAATCGTTTAACGACCGGTAATAGTTATAGTTTTCCGTATAATTTATATCTTTTAGCTTTTACTTTAAAACAAATATCGTATTATTGTATAATTTTTTATACGGTTAATTTTATTTTAAGAAAATAATATGTTCGTCGTAAACGTTTTAGGGTTTTATGGATTCCTAAATATCCGTATAGTTAATATTTATATATTTTTCGTATTAAATTTTTTTAATATTTTTCTAATAAATAAATCTTATTTATTTTTTAATTTTTAGGTAAATTATTATAATATTATTATATTTCTTTATGCATATTTAATGCAGATATTTTAATAATATTAATATATCGTTGTTATAAATATCCTTTTGGTATTTAATCGAATATAATCTGTTATATCCTTACTTTCGGATTTTTTAAATCTGGTTATCTGTTAAAAACGTCCGTTTTGCCGTTTTCTAATCCTTTACGATAAATAATAACGTAATTAAATTTTGAAAAATATTTTACGTAACGTAATTATCGTCCGATTAACTTTTTTGTAATTACGAAATAAAAGATGTTCTTATAGTTTATATATACCTTTACCTAATATTAATTTCCTTTAAAATAATATTTAAATTCTTTAAAGGCCTTGACGATAATTAGGAATTTTTTGTTATAAATAAAGTAATTAAATTTAATACCGTATAATTTGTAAAAGTAAAAAGTAATAAGGTATAGTTTTTTTTCGTTATTTCGTTAATAAATTACCGCTTTTAAAGCGAAATTTAAAACGTCGGTTTTAAGTTTTATTAATTTATTTAAATTATATATTGTCAAAACAAATTTGTTAATAAAGGTGTCCTTAAATCATTAAAAAGCTTTTTCCATAGTTAAGGCCTATATAAATCGTCGATCTTTTTTGGTAAGTTCCGTTAATAGCATTACGATTTTGCTAAAATATCGTATAAATCGTCGGTAATAATTAACAAATTTAAAAAATATTTATACCTTTGTAATATTAGTAAGTATTTTCTAATCCTAAATTACAATAATTTTTTTAGGATTTATCTTAATATATTTTAAAATAATAATATATTTTAAATATTCGATTTTTTAAATGTAAAAAGTGCTTTTTTCTACATTAATTAAAAGGTTAACGTTTTATAAAATTTATAAAACTTTATAAACGTATTTTGTATATTCCCTTTCCGTTTTTAAATAAATAAGGATATCGCCGAAGTAAAATATAATAAAGATATTAAAGTACTTTCGGAATATGTAATTAATTATTCGTTAAAAAGTTATTAATACGTTCGTAAATCCGAAAAATATAACGAAATATTCGAATAATCCGTATTTCGTTTTAAAAGTTATTTTCCATTTGTTTTTTAATTTAATTCGAATTTAATTATCCCTTTTTTTTAAATTTCAAACTGTGAATTATTTAACGTTACGTAATTGATTTTTAATTTTAATAATTAAAAGTAATAATATCTTATCTTTAACGGTAATATCGTTAAATTATTTAGAATTAATAACGAATCGTAACTTTCCGTTTTTTCGTAATACGAAAAATATTAAATATCTTGTTAATTATTTAAAATGTTATATATATCCTTTTCGTAATTTATCTTTTAAGTAATCGCGGAAAACGTATAACTTTATTTCGTTTAAATTATAAATAAAATAAAAGGCAGTTATTTTACTATTTTTAAAAATTATTTTATAATTTTATTTATTATATTATAATAACTTTATATCGAACTTTTTTCGAAAAAGCTTTTTATATTTATAATATCGTAACGGTACTTTTACTATTTACTCCGGTAATTTTTCGGGCTGTACTTATAAATTATTATTTATTTATCGGAATCGTATTTTAAGGTTTACAATAACGCGCCGTATTTTTTCATTATGCCTTTTATTTTAAATATATTTTATTTTTTTAGGTAATAAAGTTTTTGTTATATTTTTATACCTGTATTTATCGTTTCCATCGATCGAATATTAAGATCTCGTATCGTTTATATTTTATTTTATATCGGAAAATAAGCGAAAGTTTACCTAATTAATTTTTTAATTAATTAAAAGGTTATATTAACGTAACTATAATTTTCCTAGGATTATATCGTATCCGTTTAACGAAATAATGTTAAAATTAATACTTTATATTCTTTTTTTAATAAAGGTTTTAAGGTAATTAATCTTACGTTTAACTTATCTATCGTTATAAGCAAATTTTTAACTTTTAGTATTTTCGATTTCGTAAAAGTAACTTTTTTTTATAGTAGTTTTAATTAATTTATTACTTCCGGATTAATATAATTCGCAGTTATTATTCCGCAATCCATTATTATAGTATACCAGTTTTTTTTAATTCGTATTCGTATAATAATGGCATTATCGCCAGTAGCTCCGATTATTACGTTTAAAGCTTTTTTAAAATATTATAGTTTAACTTTTTTTTTTCGCCTGTTTACGGCTTTTTTATAAGTAACGCTGTTTTTTTAAAGTTTACAGAAGTTCTCGTAATATTTTTTCGTCCCGATTATATTAGGTTCGAAGTTTTTCTAGTTATTTTTCTATTCGCGTTATTTATTTTTATAACTGCTTAAATTATTATCGTATATCTGGTTATTCGTAAATTTACTTCGCAAAAATCTTAATTATCCCTTTGCTCGGTAATATCGTTTACGAATTATTATTTTCTTATTAATTATTATATTTTTTCTTGTTTTCCGAATCCTATTAACTTTTTTTAATAAAATTTTTAATTTTTTTTAATTATTTTTTTATTTTTTAAGTCGGTAATAAAGGCCAATTAAATATTTAAATCGGTGATAGCTTATTAATAGTACTTTTTTACCGTTTTCCGAATCAATTTTTTTTTTTTTTGTTTAATAATTGTATTATCCGAAATAACAAAAAGGATTTTTCTATAAGCATAACTTTCCGGATAACCAGCTTTACAAAATTACTTTTTGGTCGATTTTATTTTTGTTTCCAAACGATCGTAGATATCGATACCATTATTAATCGTTTTTATTAACTTCTTTTTATTATTTAAAATCGAACTTTTACTAGTATATTTAGGTTATGCGTTAGTAAATTGCCTGTTCTTATTTTTAATGAAACTGGTATTTAAATTTATCGTAATAAATAGCGTAAATTTTTATATATCGCTCTAATTCTTTTAAATATAGATTTTCCTTCCATTTATAATATTCTTGTAACTATTTTTATAAAGCTAGTTAGTTTTACTTTTGCTATTATTTCCTTTATTAAAATTAAGTAAGTAGTTTTTTTTTAATAAAAGCTTTTTATTTTAAATAGTCCTTGTATTATTATATTACCGTATATTGTAGTTAAATTATGTTAATCGATTTTTTGTTATCCTTTTTATTATTTTGTTATTATCTTTCGGGTACGGGATTCCAGTTATTTTGTCGAAATTCTTTAGGTACTTTATATTAAAAAGTTTTATGTCCTATTTTGTTATAACTGTAATATTTAAACTGGGGCTGGTTTCGTTATTAAACCGTTCCGATTTTTATAAAACCCGGCTGGGTTCTGTAGGAAGTAAAAGATATAATATATTTATTTCCTTAATTAGGCTTGCCAAATTTATATCGTAAAGTATATTAACCTTTTTTTTCTTATCGTTTTTCGAATTGTCGATTGTCGATTTTTACCGTTTCGGTAATATATTTGCTTAAGGAAATTAGTTGTTCTAATTTAATTACTTCGTCCTTAACGTCGTTTTTTAGTTTTTTATAAAACATATTAATTAAGGTATCGTCCTTTTCGTTTACTTATTTTGTTTTAATTATTAAGTTCCGGAATTTTACTGCGTATTTGGATGCTGGTCTTTTTTATCGTAGCTGTAAAATCTTTTATATAACAGTACGTTTTTTATCAAGGTTATTGAAATTAACTTTCAGTTTTTCCTCGAAATTAAAATAATTGGCGAAAAGTTCCTTAATAAATATTTCCATATCGTTTTTCGCGTTTTCTAAGTAATCCCTTATAATTAGCTTAAATTAATCGAACGCGTTCCAAATAAAAATCGTTATAACGGCAAGAATTTTATTTTTAAGGTTATCGAAAGCTAAAAACCGTAAGTACATTCGTACTTAGGTAAAGAAACCCTAAATATCAATTTTTTTATCGTAAAATTAAGGTTTTTTGGCCTTAATTTTTGAAATATTAAAATCTTTTTTAATTAAGTTCTTAAGTTACAAAATTTCCGTTTTCAGTTTTTTAAACTTATCCTAAAACTGTTAACTAACGGTAATTTTTTCAATATTAGGGGCTATTTTAATAATTCGAATAATTACTTAAAAGTTAACAATATTATTAAATAAAAGTTTGTACCGTATAACGGCTAAGTTAGTTAACTAATTATTAAACTAAGTTATACGGTTTATATTAGTAGTCGTATTACGGGAATTTAAGTAATAAAGGTAACTTAATTACGTTTGGTAATATTAAAAATATTTTGGGTAATTAAATTATATTGTAAGCTGGTATTATTTAAGCTATAAAATAACGAACGTATATATCTTTCGTAAAAACCTAGATCTCTTATGGATCTTATCGTCCTTATAGATTTAAAGGGTATTGGATCTATATGGATTTAATTAGATTTTTTAAACGGAAAAGATCCAAATTACGTAACTTAACCCACTTGGGTCCTGTTTCGGTCCGCTAGGACCGTTTCCGAGACCTCCCCTCCATTAGGTCGTAACACTTAATTTGCCTATAACTTATATAGGCGTTAAAATATAAGGTTCGGATTTATACCCGTTTTTCGGTAATAAGGTATATTATATAAATATTTTTCGGGCAAACGCCGCGTTAAAAGCGTTCGGGTTTTATAGGAGCTAATTATGGTAATAACTGTTATGTATTAGAAAGGTTATAACGCGTTGCTAACTAAAAAAGCTGTAACGCGTTAGAAAATTAGTGTTAGGGGGTTGACCCCTGTAGAAGCTATACCAAATTTGTATGGCGTAGCTATTAGCGTGGCCTACAGCTACCTGACCTTATGCGAAAACTTTTGCCTGATACCGTAGTAAGAGCCATAATAATACTAGCGACGCGGTAGACAGCATACAGGTGCCATTAAGAAGAACGACAAGAGGTCTAGTCTCCTTTCCGTTGGGAACGTGCCTCTGACAATATGACAATTAAAAGGAGACAATAGACCGCAGGTAGCAGATAAAGAATACGATGCATTTCAAAGCGCTGGATGGCAGTTTGCCATGATATTCTCTTACGGACAGAACAGTAAGCGAAGGATGGAAGGGCGGCCGCAAGGACATAGGTCGTCCCCTCCACCTTCCCATTCTGGCAAGTATTGAATCTTGGGTTTGAAAGTATTGCCCATATTCGTGCTTCTTGCTCAGCTGGCGCTAAATCCTAATTCATGAACTTCCCGGATGGGAGAGG
Organism: Monosporascus sp. CRB-8-3; assembly: GCA_004155055.1. Taxonomy (NCBI): domain Eukaryota; kingdom Fungi; phylum Ascomycota; class Sordariomycetes; order Xylariales; genus Monosporascus; species Monosporascus sp. CRB-8-3. Next base: position 35,035 of record QJNZ01000227.1, read on the forward strand.
TGCATTGGTGAACGCCGACCAGTAAGGATATGCTGAGGCGTCGAGTTAGGTAGTACTATAGAAATCTTTACTAAGCTCCAAAAGCCTGCCAGCTCATTTTCTGAATATATAAGCCTCCTCTGTCCTGCTTTCAGCTGAGATGGCTGTTGTGGTCAAGTCAGATTAAGATCAGAATATCCATCATACCCGAAGATGCAGTTTTCTACTACTTTCGGCGCCATTATCGCCTTGGCCATCAGCTCCAACGCCGCTTCGATCAAGTCTCGTCAACCACTCATGGTAGCATCCATCAGTACCTTTGACGTCGCAAACTGCCAAACCGTTCCGGATCACGGTATTGAAATCTTAGAGGAATCAGTTGGGAAATGCGGCTCATACCCCTTCGCGCTCCAGAGTGTAATGCCTTACATTTTCAACAGAACTTGCAAGTGTAAGTCCCCTTTCCCCTCCCGCAGTTCGATCAATTGTGTATGCTTGCTAATGGTCTTGCAGTCACTGTTTATTCTGGCGAGGGATGCACGGGGACGGGCACTGATGTAGAAAACTTTGCTTGCGCGGATAGTGGTAAATCTTACAAGCTCACTTGCTAAAACCATCAAGTTGATATATATACATACATCGTTGAACCGACAGCTGGCTATGTCTTCAGTGAGAAACTATCAGGTCTTAGAGGAAGATACTTTTGGCTTTCCCTCAACACTCTGGGTTATCACCCGATAGTGGTCTTTCAATTGAAAGGTAGAAAAAGTAGACCATGTATGGCCCAAATGCAAGAAGAAGCTGCCTGCTTTTGTCACTAGGTTTGACGGTTATACTCCATTTCATCTATGAAGACTATCTTATTGCCATAATGGCTGTCTCGGCGCCCAGTAAAAGAACAGCAGCTGCTTATATCTGAGATCTCTCAAGTTCCTGTTGTACTTCATGTGGGGGCTGTAGTTATGGACGTAGGTATTTCTGAAAGAATAAATAAGTTGAGTTTTGGACCGCTTATCTCTTTTCATCTCGTCCAATTCGTTGGAGGCACTCTTGTCACCTTAGTTAAGTTGCCAGCCATTTTATCCGGCTGTATGGTAGGCGTCTTGTTCTGTTTTCCTATCCCAGCTGATTCTTTGGTTCGTTTTCTTTCGGAGTTTCGTCAGAGCCTCCTTGATGTTACTTACTTTTTGGTGAACAGCTGGCAAAACCATCTAACGAATTGGACATATATAATGCGACTTGCTCCGTCGCAAGTTGCAAGCATTTGAGCTCATGCAATGATATTGGCGACGACGCCCGCCCCCAACTCCATAAGTTCTTTAAGCTTCAAAGGAGTGTATTTGGCCCATCTATTAAGTTTTTCGACTTCGGCGTGCTTCTCATTCGTTCTTTACGGATATGTTGTGACTCGTTACTAATCTTGTGTAAGCTTCTCTTTAATGCCTTGACTCGGGTATTGCAATTTCTACCGTTTTCTCCAAGTCGCTGGCCATTTTCAGGGAGTCGTCGACGAATATCACGAGGTTAATCCGAAGCCTATTGCTAGGTGGGTCGTCCATTTTGTTCAACAAGCCTGACCATATAGAGGTTGCTGTATTATCTTTGTCATCTAAGTCGCGGCTCATATCAATAGCGCCCTTCGTGGCCAATGAACTTCGACTAGAAGCTCCCTAAGGCCTCAGCTACCCTGTCGAGGTCTATTCAGTATTCCTTAGTTCTTTCGCCACTTCTCATTTAATTCATCTGAGTCTCGAGCCAAAGATGTTCGCATTAATGGCGGTGCACTCGAGTTGGGACGGGAGATCTTTATACTCGTTGGCAAATGTAGCAACGTCAACGAATTCCTCTTGCGTTCTAACGAAAGTCTCGATATTGATAGGAGGCACGTCCTGTGGTTGTCAGAGGCTGAAATTGTCTGCCACGAGTATGTCCCGACAGATTCTCGCCACCACCATCGAAGTTTGAATAGGATCGGCATATAATATTAAGGCGCCAAAAGATGGGAAGGCGATTACCAGGATGGGAACCCCGACGCGCGTAACTCGAGCGGTTTATGTGACCATTGAATACAATCAATGGACTAGTCGGAGTGACCATAGAAAACTGGAGATACGGTGCCCTCGACTGATCCATCCCATAGGGTTCGATGATCCTCGTATATATCTCGCATGCATGAGCTACAGTTGAGGCAAAATCGACATTAGCTGGAGAAGATGCAGTTAATATTATATAGAACGTTGTTGTCAGCAAACGGCCTCAATTCCTTCTGTTGACTTTTCTGTGTGGGTTACATTCTAAGTTACCTTTCACCAATAGTTCGTGAGGCCAGCCACATATGGACTGTCGCCCCCTGTGCCCTTACAATCATAGGACCACCAATTAAAGCCTTTTCAAGGGCTTTCAAAATCATTGACGACTGCTGACGGTTGTGTTAATAGTCCTAACCTCATCTTTAAGCCTAGCAGGAGACTAGACTTGTAAAGAGGGTAATAGATCGTCGACGACTGTAACATAAAAAACCAAGACGATTTTTGTATCTAAAGGCGGGCTGTATTTTGACCCGATAGCGAGGAGGAATGGCTAGGCGACTAGTGAATCATAGGAAAAGCGTCAAATATAGCAATCTCACTCTATGGAGTTTCAGAGACAGTGCGTTGCCTTTCTAGGTGATTATCACGGTAGTATAAACGACGCATACGTCGCTTGCATGTATGTTATAACAAATTTGTTGTAAGACTTTGCTAGGGGAGGCATAACTACAGGCTTTCACCAAACGGATGAAGATAATGGGGAATAATGGCACGATATTGACATAAGCTCACTCAGAAAAAGTCGTAGTTCGCACAATAGTAAATTTATCTAGGGGATTAAGTCCGTATCTAACGCAGGCTGAAAAACCAGTTAGGTTCAAAACTTGGTAATCAGCCTTGCGGCTCGGGATTACATATGTATATATAATTATACACAAAAATGTGGGTCATCCGGTTACCCCTATTCTAACCCCTATTTCAACAGTCCGTACTTGATAGTCCCGTGCTCCGCAATCAGTATCCAGGTAGACTGTACGCTATAGACATTGATGTTGAGCCCGCCACGCTGTGTTAATCCCGTCTAGCTGCACGGCAAGTGCCTAACGCTTAACATATCCTTCAAGCTACCCGGTTTACCGCAACCATGGAGAACACTTATGCAGTTGCATCTAATCACTTTAGCTCATGCGGAATAACTCAACCTTCACCGAGAGATGCATCCTATAAGGCAAAGAGCAGTGCAATAACCGTATGCAAGCCACCACTGTCAGGAGATTGGTGTTTCCGAATGCGATTTGCTCCAGGCTGGCTTTAAATCAAATCGTTACATCAAATCGAGGAATGTCCTCACTGCCTTACCTAAAGTTAGCCAAATAGTGTCCTAGTCAAAGTAAAACTACTGCTGCAGCCGGAGCCATTCCCAGTTATATTGGCTTATTCAGGTCGGCTCCGCCTTTTACCTTGGAATGCAGGGAATTTAGGATTATCACATCGGAACGTATCTCATGGAAGTTATCATCCCGAAAAGGAGGGCTGCGCGGATCACCTTGCAGACTGCAGTCTTAGTACCGGCTAAGTCTAATAGCAGGATGTAGTGATTTCGGATTGTGCAGATACAATGGTTCAGCGCTTGGCATTTCAGGCTATCAGGCTAGCCGCTACCGCAGAGAATGCCGGTGTAGTTGCGCCTGGTAACCCTGGTTCATGCAGAAACCCTGGAATGCAGTTATGCTCTTTATGGACCTTTACTGCGGCACGGGATAATTTCGCAAGATGCAGCATATAGGCAGATGCATCATTGCGAGACTTATATTACGGGCTATTATTCCAGTAAAGTATGTTTATGGGACAAGTTACCCCAGATAAGGTGTACCTGGGCTTAGGAGCTTGTTTACGATCCCCTGATCAGATAGGCGCCATAATATGGTTCCATCGAGGCAGTCAACCATTTTGGCATGGATATTTTGCTGTGCTGAAAGTATAAGTATCTCGCCTTGTCCGATCTTCTGGGCACCTTGCCGTCTTCTATACCAGACTAGTATCCCTTTTTTAATGCAATATCCAAGGCTAACGCCTGCCAGCTATTTACAAGAACTTTGTTTTCGTTATTGAGGCTGTACAGGTGCCAACAATCGTTCAGATACCAGGTAACTACATTACCATTGGTTTCTTATAAATCCTTTCGCTGATATGGAATCGGGATAGTTATATTACTTATTTTTTACCATTATATATATAGTGGATTGATTCGTCCGCCTACCATGTCAAATGGGTTGGGCCTATTAGTTATTGTCCATTTATAAACTAACGTTGCGACAGGTACCCCGTTTAACAATGATCGGTTTGAACAGCTGCTTTCGTCTGATACATCGCCAGCTGAAGATATTATTGAGAGAGAGCAGGTTGATAAGCAGCTTAACGGCACCGATGCTGACTCGTCGGAGCAAGTTGATAACGCGGGCTTAATAAATGAGTTGGTAGGGGACGGTGCTATAAGTGGCATAATTAATTAAGACATAGATTAGGAAATCGTGCACTATATCAAGACACTTTATTAATTATCTTTTTTCGCAAAGTTTATCTCGAGATATTTTCAAAATAACACATTTTTTCGATAAATTACGTTTTTTCTTAATAACTGAATTCGTATTATGTGTAGGAATAGCCTTACCTAGAAGGAAACGTCATCCCGCGCATTGCGTCCTTAGCGTTCGGAATTTTCCCAGAAAGGTGGGTCTGGGTGGGTCTTTTACTAGAGATAATAAATCCTACTCCCGTAATCCATCACCTCTTTATCTTGTTTAGGATATACGCCCTCTCCCGAGACCCTTTCGGCCGCATTTTGCTAACGTCTAATATTATTCTGCAGCATATAAGGATAAATTTAACAATACATCCGCAACCTTTTCCGTTATACTTTAAATTATTAGGCTTTCGCTAATGGGTATATACCATATAGCCTTAGCCTTATTACAAATTTTAATTAATTTATAAAAATAAATATATAACGAAAATATAAAAAATAATTAATTTTACGTTTAAACCAGGGACATAATTATATATATATCAATAAGTTAAAAACTTAAAAAACTATTTAAATCGACTATATAACGTAGAACACTACCTCGCGAGCTATACCACCTTGCGAACCGCTTTTTAGCACTTTGCAATAATTAATTTAAATAACTTAACCATAACAAATCTAATTGATTTAATCGATGGTATTCCTTTTCGCTAACAATATTTAAAGCTTTTAAACAAATGTACGTATTATATTAAAGCTTATTACGGACGTATATTGTTATTTCCTTTTACTAACCCGTATACGACAAACTACGCCTTAACGTATCTAAATTAATATTACCCTTATTTCGAAAATATTAAAAACGACCGACCGAAAATCGATTATCGACTATATTCCCGACCCGTATATATAAACGTTTTTTTATGCGGCTTTAATACGTGGAAAATATTTATAAAATAGGAGGTTATAAAACTTTATTAAAAAACGCGTTACAAGGCTGCGGGGTAAAGCTGTAAGGCTTGTTAAAGTACGTCGGGGTACGTTAAAAGGCGCATCGGAGCGTATTAAAGGGCGTATCGTAAGATTTATTAAAGTAACAATTCGATCTTACGTATATATAATTGTTAAAATAAAAAATTCTAATTAAAAAGAATACTTACTATATATAATAAGTATATTTTTTAACAGTTAAAAAAGGTAAAAATAAAAACGCGTTGTTAATAACTGTTAAAAGTAACCGTCGTATATAAATTAAAAGGAAAAAATGGCAATACAACGTCCGTATTAACCTTTAATATAATGCGTGCACTTGTTTAAAAACTGTAAATACTGCTAACGAAAAGGAATACTGTCGATTGAATCAATTAGATGTGTTATAGTTAAGTTATTTAGATTGGTTGTTGCGATGTGCTAAAAAGCGGCTCGCGAGGTGGTTTGGCTCGCGAGCTGGTGTGATACGTTAGCAAATTACCGAAAACGAATTTAAAAAAATCGAATTAATATAACGGCTGGGCTAGTTAACTAATTATTACACCTAGTTGTACGGTTTATGTTAACAGTTATATTATGGGATCTAAGTAATAAAATAATTCATTACGTTTAATAATATTAAAGTTGTTTTAAATAATTAAGTTATATTATAAACTAGTATTAATTAAATTATAGAAATAACGAACGTATATATCCTTTTCCTTTTATTATAGCCTACTAGAATTTAATATAATTATTATTAAGTAATAACAAAGTTTATTTAATTATATTTATTAATATTTAATTCGAATTTTATTAAATACGTCCGATTATATAACTTAACCTATTTAAATCTTATTTCGGCCTATTAAGGCCGTTTTCGAAACCTTCTTTTTATTAAATCGTAATACGATTTCCCCTTTTTCTGGGATTTTATCTTTAAAATCAATTTTTAGGTAAATATTTTTTTAATTTTTAATATATTTAATTATATTACTAAATTATTTAAATTAATTCTTTTCTAGCGTTTGTCGGAAAAATCTTTTATTAATTTTTAACGAATTTAATTATAAGGTTATACTTTATTTTTTATATTTTAGCAAAAACTGGAAATACGAAATAATAAAAAATATTTTTAAATACAAAGCTTACGTTTAACGCAGTTGTTTTTACGATAAAAACGGCGTTCCTTTATTATTTTTGGAAAATATTCGTATAGAAAATTAACGATTAAAAAAAAGAAATATTCATAAAAAAACGTTTTCTAAAACTTTAAAAACGTTATTAAAAAAATAAAACGTTATTAACGAAAAATTAACGAAGCTATTACGTAACTAATCCGGTTACGCAAACAAAAAACCTTTTTTCGTTTTAAAGGTATAAAAATAATATAACGGAAATTATAGTTTTTAGAAAAACTAAAAAAATAAAAACGGTTAAAGGCGGCGAACGTATTAGTTACTACTTAAACCTTTGGTTTAAGTAATTAATCCATTCCCGAGATAACTAATTAACCTTCCTTGGATAACGTAAACTAAGGCATTTTTAACTTCGAAAACTCTAGCGTTATTAGTAAAAGTTCTTTAACAGGCGTTAGGCGCTAATAAGGTTCTTAATAGGTTCCCAGGTGTTTTCGAAATTTAGGTAATTTTTCCATTTAATTAAATACTAGGTAAATCATTTTTCTTTTCGTATATCGAAAATCATTTTTACCAAATAAACTAATATATTTTCTTTTATTTCCTTTTCGTACTTAATATTAATGTTAATAATATCCGTTATTAATTCGAATAAAAAAATATAAAAAATTAGATAAAATTTAACTTTAGGTAATAACTTTAATTAATAATTATTTTTTAACATTTTTTTAATAATTTTATATAGGCCGATATACTTAAAATTAAGTTTTTAGTTTCGGCGTTTAATTTTAACATTTTTGGTAATTAAATAAATTATTTCCCCTTTTAAGAAAATTAAATTTTTTAACTTTTTCTGGTTATAATATTTATTCATCTAATTACGTACGAATTAAAGTTTTATTTTTATCTTATGTAAGGTCGTTAGGTTCAAGCCGTATTATCCAGGCTGAGCCAAAGATACGAAATAATTACACCAATAATTAATACGATAAATATTTTACCCAGTATTTTCGAATACGGCAATTATCAATGGTTTTTACGGTGATGATAAATTATACGCCTCGGTTACGAAAAGCCTTATCCCGAAGCCGACTGTCACGCAATGCCGACAAGTTTCGACCCTGATAAACCTTATGCCCTCTGGCTGGTTCGGCAGGGGGAATCTCCTGGAATGCAATAACTTAGGAGATGTTAAGCTTTTCGCGGTAAACCTTAAGTCCGTACAAGATGGCTGCTTTGCAACCCTTTGCCAGTTCTACGATTTCAACCTCGATCGATCCCACGATTTTTCGAATCCCTATTAATCAAAACAGCTAAAACATACCGGGCAATTCCTATTACAAAATACCGGTATTCCGTAACTATAAAATCTTTACGGAAAACGTTTTTTTTAAAGTCCCTAAGCTTAATAAAGTTCTAAGACAAACTAAAAATATCGATACCTTTGTCGATTTAACCGATTTTTCCTAAAAAGATCGGATTTTGCTTTTAATTTTCGGATACGATTTAATTTATATAAGCAAAAGCAATTAAAAGTTGGACGACCTTATGGTAAAAAACATCGACCGTATAAAGGAACTGCTGGGAAAGCTAAATATAAACGGTAAAGGGCTTAAAAATTTCGAAGTTTAACTTTTGGCTCGATACGAAAAGGATTACGAGCGATAATTTATCCGGCTGCTCCGGATTACGAAAACCGTCCAGAATTCGGTTAAGAATGGTCGTCGATAGGGGCTTGCATAACAGGGCAGTCTGTGAAAAGGTTAGGGCTTGGTAAAGCTTAACAACCGATACCACAATCTATCCATTTGTTCAATTTTGTTTTACGGTCACGTCTCCTCTAGGGAGAATTTTTATCTTATAATATAATTATTTAAATTCTTTTAAGGTAAAAATTGTTTTAATATTAATTAATTTTTTTATATGTTTTTCTATAAATTTTTAAGGTAAAACCAAAGTTAATAATTATTGGAATTATTTTAATATTATTATAATAGTTAATATTATACACGAATTACGCAATAAGTAACTTTTTAAACTAGTTATTTTATTTATAATTTAAAAACGTTTAATAATTTATGGTTTAAGCTAAATTATATAATTAAATTCCGTTAAAATTTTAAAATAAAAATCATGTTTTTATTTAGAATAATTTTTATTAATAATCCGTATATGCTATATATATATTAAAAAAATGTATATTATTTATTCAGTATTTATATTTTCGTTATAAAGTAAAAAATTAAAAAGTTTTATAAATCGGTTAACGATTATAAAATTATTATCGTAATATATATTCGTAATTAAGTATTTTAATAAAGGAAATTTAATAATAAAATCGAATATAATTAAATTTTATAATCGTTTAATAACCGGTAATAGTTATAATTTTCCGTATAATTTATATCGTTTAACTTTTACCTTAATACAAATATCGTATTGTTATATAATCCTTTATATAATTAATTATATTTTAAGAAAAATAATATATTTATTATAAACGTTTTAAAGTTTTATAAATTTTAAAATATCCGTTTAATTAATATTTATATATTTTTCGTATTAACTTTTCTTAATATTCTTTTAATATATTAATTTTATCCGTTTTTTAATTATCGGGTAAGTTATTATAATATCGTTATATTTCTTAATATATATTTAATATAAATATTTTAATAATATTAATATATCGTTATTATAAATATCTTTTAAACGTTTAATTAATAATAATTTATTATATTTTTATCTTAAGGTTTTTTAAATTTAATCGTTTATTAAAAACGTTCGTTTTACCGTTTTCTAATCTTTTACGATAAATAATAATATTATCGAATTTTAAAAAATATTTCGCATAACGTAATTATTATCCGATTAACTTTTTAATAATTACAAAATAAAAAATATTTTTATAATTCATATGTATTTTTACCTGGTCTTAATTTTTTTTAAAATAACATTTAAATTCTTTAAAATCTTTATTAATAATTAGAAATTCCTCATCGTAAATAGGATAATTAAGTTTAATACCGTATAATTTTTTTAATTATCTTATTAGGAAATTACTATTTTTAAGGCGAAATTTAAAATATCGGTTTTACGTTTGATTAATTTATTTAAATTATATATTATTAAAATAAGTGTATTAATAAAAACGTTTTTAAACTATTAAAAAACCCTTTTTATAACTAGAGCCTATATAAAACGCCGGTCTTTTTTAATAAATTTTATTAATAATATCGTAATTTTGCTGAAATATCGTAAAAATTATCGGTAATAATTAACAAGTTTAAGAAATATTTATATTTTAATAGTATCAATAAATATTTTCCAGTTCTTAATTACGGTAATTTTTTTAAAATTTATCTTAATATACCCTAAGGTAATAATATATTCTAAATATTTAATTTCTTAAATATAAAAAAAAACTTTTTACGTTAATTAAAAAGTTAACGTTTTATCAAGTTTATAAAACTTTATAAACGTATCCTGTATATTTTTTTTTATTTTCGAATAAATGAAAATATCGTCGAAGTAATATATAATAAAAATATTAAGGTATTTTCGGAATACATAATTAATTATCTGTTTAAAGGTTATTAATACGTTCGTAAGTTTAAAAAATTTAACGAAATATTCAAATAATCCGTATTTTATTTTAAAAACCATTTTTTATTCGTTTCTTAATTTAATTTAAATCTGGTTATATTTTTTTCGTAAATTTAAAATTATAAATTATTTAACGTTTTATAATTAATTCTTAATTTCAATAATTAAGGATAACGATATCCTTTTTTTAATAATATTATTATTAAATTATCGATAATTAATAACAAATCGTAATTATCCGTTTTTCGTAATACAAAAAATATTATATATATATTTTTCGTAATTTATTTTCTAAATATTCGTGAAAAACATATAACTTTATTTCGTTTAAATTATACATAAAATAAAAAATACTTATTTTACTATGTTTTAAAATTATTTTATAATCCTATTTATTATATTATAATAATTTCATATTAAACTTTTCTTAAATTTTCTTTTACGTTTATAATATTATAATAATACTTTATTATTTATTTTAATAGTTTTTCGGATTATACCTATAAATTATCGTTTATCTATCGGAATCGTACTTTAAGGTTTACGATAATACGCCGTATTTTTTACTATATCTTTTATTTTAAATATATTTTATGTTTTTAAGTAATAAAATATTTACCATATCCTTATATTTACATTTATTATCTTTATCCGTCGAATATCGAGATTTTATATTTTTTTTATCCCTTTTTATATTAAAAAATAAGCAAAAATTTACTTAATTAATTTTCTAATTAATTAAAGGGTTTTACTGGCGTAATTATAATTTTTCTAAAATTATATTATATCCTAGTAATAAAATAATATCGAAATTAATAATTTATTTTTTTAATAAATATTTTAAAATAATTAATTTCGCGTTTAACTTATCTGTTATCGTAAACAAATTTTTAACTTTCGGTATTTTTAACTTTATAAAGGTAACCTTTTTTATAATAATTTTAACTAATTTATTACCTTTAAATTAATGCAAAATCAAGTGCTATTCGGGGTATCTAGCTATATACATATATACAGGGAGCTAATCCATTCACTAAGTACATGCACAACTGGTTTTACACAAACGCAACCGGGAAGCACCCCCTAAAAACCGTCCCTTCTTAGTAAAGGCCGGAAAAACGCAATACGGGTCATAGGTGCACGGTAACAAACAAATGGTTACGTACACGATTAATTTGATTGGTTCCCAGAGCCCCCAACCACTCCAATTGATCGCCGACACGGTAACGGAGCCGAAACCCCAAATAGTCAGCTTTCTAGGCTGGCGCCACCCAGAAAGCGGGGTCCCAAGCTGGATTCGAACCAACTGTCTTTTGCGCTTAACCGTAACAGGGTGCCCAAGCCTGTCGCAATTGAAAAAGACACCCAGGCTCGCAACCACTAAGCCATTAGGACACCTTTAAATTAATATAATTTGTAATTATTATTTCGTAATTTATTATTACGGTATACCAGTTTTTTTTAATTCGTATTCGTATAATAATAACGTCGTTATTCGTAATTTTAATTATTACGTTTAAAACTTTTTTAAAATATAATAATTTATTCTCTTTTTTTTCGTTTACTTACAGCTTCTTTATAAATAACGTTATTTTTTTAAAATCTATAATAATGTCTTATTTTATACTATCCGTTCTTCGTTTTATTATTAAAAATCTTTTACTTATCGCTTTAAACGAATTATCCCTTCCTATAATTATTTAATATACCGTTATATTCTTTATCGTTCGTAAATTTATTTTGCAAATTTTTCCTTTATAGAACTAATATAATTTTTAATCATTTTTTTATTTAGTAATATCGATTATAAACTGTTACTTTTCTTTTACTAGGCCTTATTTTTTAAATCCTATTAATTTTCCTTAATAAAACTTTTAATTTTTTCTTTAATTACTTATTTATTTTCCGGGTTTATAATAAAAACCAATTAAATACCTAAGTTAATAATAACTCGTTAATAATATTTCTTTACTATTCTTTAAATTAACTTTACTTTTATTTAGTAATTATACTCTATAAAATAACAAAAAGAATTTTTTTACGGATATAACTTTCCTAATAACTAGCTTTATAATGCTACCTTTTAATTAACTTTATCTTAATTTATAAATAATCGAAAATATCGGTATTATTATTAATCGTTTTTATTAATTCCCCGTTATTTCTTAAAATTAAATCCCTTTTAATATATCCGGGTTATTGGTTCGTAAATTAGTTTTTTTCATTTTTAATAAAATTAATATTTAGATTTATTACAATAAATAATATATATTTTTAAATATTATACCGGCTTTTTTAAACCAAAATTCTATTTAATTATAATACTTCCGTAACCATTTTTATAAGGTCTATTAATTTTATTTTTATCGTTACTTTTCTAATTAAAATTAAATAAATATTCGTTTTTCGGTAATATTGTTTAACCGTGGTAATTTTTATGCCATTATATCACTATATACCGTAAGCGGATTATAATAATTATCTTTTTATTATTCTCTTTATCGTTTTATTATTATTTTCCGGATATAAAAACTTAGTTATTTAATTAAAACTTTTTAAAAGCTTTATATTTAAAGGCTTTATATTCCGTTTTACTGCAATTATAATATTTAATTTATAACTAATCTTATCGTTAAATTAATTTAATTTCCATAAATCAAGGTTATATTCTAAAGGAAATAAAAAATATAAGATACCCGTTTTCCTTATTAAATTTATTAAATTTAAATTTTAAAATATATTAACTTTTTTTTCTTATTATCTTTTAAATTATCGGTTATTAATTTTTACAGCATCGGTAATATATTTATTTAAGGAAATTAATTACTTAAATTTAATAATTTTGTCCTTAACGTTATCCTTAAATCTTTTATAAAATATATTAATTAAAATGTTATTTTTATTATTTACCTATTTTACTTTAATTATTAAATTCCGGAATTCTATTACGTATTTAAACGTTAATCCTTTTTATCGTAACTATAAAATCTTTTTATATCGTCTTTAACGTTTGCTAAATAATCCCTTATAACTAGCTCGAATTAATCCAATATATCTCCGGTAAGAAACGTTACGATAACGAAAATTTAATTCTTTAGGTCGTTAAAGGCTAAAAACCGTAAATATATTCGTATTTAAATAAAAAAAATTTAAATATTACTTTTTTTATCATAAGGTTAAAACTTTTTAATTTTAATTTTGTAAACTTATCTTAAAATTACTAGGTAACGATAGTTTTTTCGGTATTAAAAGTTATTTTATCATATTAAATATTATTTAAAATTTAATAATATTATTTAATAAAAGTTTATAACGTATAACGGTTAAATTAATTAATTAACTATTAAACTTAATCGTACGATTTATATTAATAATTATATTATAAAATTTAAATAATAAAATAATTAATTACGTGTAATAATATTATAAATATTTTAAATAATTAAGTTATATTATAAACTAATATTAATTAAATTATAAAAGAAACGAATATATATATTTATTTTTATTGTAACTTATTATTATTTAATATTATCGTTATTAAATAGTAATAAAACCTGCTTAATTATACTTATTAATATTCAGTTCGATTTTTACTAAATACGTCCGATTACGTAACTTAACTTACTTGGGTTTTATTTCGGCCTACTAGGGCCGTTTCCGAGACCTCCTTTCTGTTAGGTTGTAAAAACAGACTTACGAACGATAGAAAACATAACGGCATATTAAACAACTACAGGAACGGATAACTCGCCTAGGGCGACAAATAAAAGATCTCCGATAACAAAATAAGGAACGGACAGTAAAAATCAAGAAACTATTACAAACCTTAAAAGAATAACGTTACTTATAAAGGAACTGCAAATAAGCGAAAAAAAAAAGGCAAACTATCGCACCTTAAAAAAGCTCTAAACGCGATAAGTAAAACCATAAATAATAACGTTATTACTATAAAAATACGAAATAAGAAAAGCTAATATACCGTAATAATAAATTACAAAATAATAACTACAAACTATAGTAGTTTAAAGGTAATAAATAAATTAAAATTACCATGAAAAAAAAAGTTACTTTTATAAGGTCGAGAATGCTAAAGGTTAAAAATTCGTTTATGATAACGGATAGGTTAAATGCGAAACTGATTACTTTAAAACCTTTATTAAAGGAAAAAGATAAACTATTAATTTCGAAATTATCTTATTAATAAAATACGATATAATCCTAAAAAAACTATAGTTACGCTAAAATAACCTCTTAATTAATTAAGAAATTAATTAAGTAAACTTTCGCTTATTTCTTAATATAAAAGAAAATAAAGAAAATACGAGATTTTAATATTCGATTAACGAGGACGACGAACATAGGTATAAGGATACGGCAGAAATTTTATTGTTTAAAAACATAAAATATATTTAAAATAAAAACTATAACAGAAAAATACGGCGCGTTATCGTAAACTTTAACGCATAATTCGGATAAATAAATAATAACTTATAGGCATAACTTAAGAAACTATTAAAAGAAATAATAAAAGTATTATTAAAATATTATAAATATAAAAAGTTTTTTTAAAAAGAATTCGATACGAAATTACCATAATATAACGAATAAGATTATAAAATAATTTTAAAAAATAGTAAAATAATTATTTTTTATCTTATTTATAATTTTAATAAAATAAAATTATATATTTTCCGTAAGTAATTAAAGGATAAATTACGAAAAGGATATATATAATATTTTAAATTATTAATAAAATATTTAATATTTTTCGTATTACGAAAAACGGAAAATTACGATTTGTTATTAATTATTGATAATTTAATAATATTATTATAAAAAATAGGATATCGTTATGCTTAATTATTGAAATTAAGGATTAATTATAAAACGTTAAATAGTTTATAATTTTAAATTTACGAAAAAAAATATAACCAGATTTAAATTAAATTAAAAAACGAATAAAAAATAATTTTTAAAATAAAATACGGATTATTCGAATATCTTATTATACTTTTCGGATTTACGAATATACTAATAACTTTTTAACGGATAGTTAATTATGTATTCCGTAAGTACTTTAATATTTTTATTATATATTATCCCGACGATATTCTTATTTATTCGAAAATAAAAATGGAATATATAAAATATGTTTATAAGGGCCTATAAGCTTTATAAAACGCTAACTTTTTAATTAATACGGAAAAAAGTATTTTTTATATTTAGGAAATTAAATATTTAAGATATATTATTACTTTAAGATATATTAAGATAAACTTTAAGAAAATTATTTTAATTAAGAATTGAAAAAAATTTACGAATGTTATTAAAATGTAAATATTTTTTAAATTTATTCATTATTACCGACGATTTATATATCATTTTAATAATCTATAATTTAAATAAATTAATAAACTTTAAAATTAACCTATTAAATTTTACTATAAAAATAGTAATTTTTTAACGAAATAATTAAAAAAATTATATCTTATCGTTTTTTCCTTTTATAAGTTATACGATATTAAATTTAATTATCCCATTTACGATAAGGAATTCCTAGCTATCGTTAAGGTTTTCAAAGAATTTAAATATTATTTTAAAGAAAATTAATACCAGGTAAAAGTATATACGGATTATAAAAACCTTTTTTATTTCGTAATTACTAAAAAGTTAATCGGACGACAATTACGTTATGTAAAATACCTTTTAAAATTCGACTATATTATTATTTATTATAAAGGATTAAAAAACGGTAAAGTAAACGTTTTTAACAAACGACCAGATTTAAAAAAACTTAAAGTAAAAATATAATAAATTATTTTTAATTAAACGCTAAAAAATATTTATAATAATAATATATTAACATTATTAAAGTATATATACCAGATATATATTAACAAATATAATAATATTATATCAACTTATTCGATAATTAAAAAACGGATAAAATTAATATATTAAAAAATATTAAGAAAACCTAATACGAAAAATATACGAATATTAATTATACGGATACCCAGGATTTTATAAAATTTTAAAAAGTTTACGATAAACATATTATTTTTTTTAAAATAAAATTAACCGTATAAAGGATTATATAATAATATAACATTTATATTAAAACAAAAACTAAACGATATAAATTATACGGAAAATTATAATTATTACTAGTTACTAAATAATTATAAAACTTAATTATATTTAACTTTATTACAAAATTTCCTTTATTAAAAAACTTAATTACGAGTATATATTATAATAGTATTTTTATAATTATTAACCGATTTATAAAATTCTTTTATTTTTTACCTTATAACGAAAATATAAATGCCGAATAAATAACATATTTGTTTTTCGATATATATATAGTATATACGGATTATTAACAGAAATTATTTTAAATAAAGATATAACCTTTACTTTAAAATTTTAATAATGTTTAATAATATAACTTAGCTTAAATTCCAAGTTATTAAACGTTTTTAAATTACAGATAACTAAATAAATAAATAAAATTAACCAAACGTTAAAAACGTACTTACGATATTATATTAATTATAAGTAAAATAACTGAGTTAAAAAATTACCTATTACGTAATTTGCCTATAATACCAGCTATTATAACAATATTAAAACAATTTTAATTACTATTAACTTTAATTTTACCCTAGAAATTTATAAAAAAATATAAGAAAAAAATTTAATTAATATTAAAACAATTTTTGTTTTAAAATAACTTAAGTAATTATATTACGAAATAAAAACAAAATTCTAATTTATACGTAATCGACTATATAAATATTACAACTAGAATAGGTTAAAAATATTAAATTTTTTAAAAAGGAAAATAATTTGGTTAATTTCAAATATATCGGCTGATATAAAATCATTAAGAAAATTTTAGAAAATAATTACGAATTAAAGTTAATACCTAAGGTTAAACTTTATTTAATTTTTTATATCTTTTTATTCGAATTAATAACGGATATTATTAAAATTAATATTAAGTACGAAAAAAAGGTAAAAAAAGATATATTAATTTATAAAGTAGAAAAAATCCTCGATATGCGAAAAAAAAAGATTTATCTAATATTTAATTAAATAAAAAAATTACTTAAATTCCGAAAATACCTAAGAACTTACCAAGAATCTCATTAACGCCTAACGCCTGCTAAAAAACTTTTACTAATAACGCCGGAATTTTCGAAATTAAAAACGCCTTAATTTACGTTATTTAAGGAAAGCTAGTTAGTCGTCTCGGAGATAAACCAATTACCTAAACCAAAGGTTTAAATAATAACTAATACGTTCGCCGCCTTTAACCGTTTTTATTTCTTTAAATTTTTTAAAAACTGCAATTTCCGTTATATTATTTTTATACTTTTAAAACGAAAAAAAAGTTTTTTATTTACGTAACCGGATTAATTGCGTAATAACCTCGTTTATCTTTCGTTAATAACATTTTATTTTTTCTTAATAACGTTTTTAAAATTCCAGGAAACGTTTTTTTACAAACATTTCTTCTTTTTCTAATTATTAATTTTCCGTACAAATATTTTCCAAAAACGATAAAAAAAAACGCCGTTTTTATCGTAAAAGCAACCGCGTTAAACGTAAACCTTATATTTAAAATTATTTTCTATTATTTTACATTTTTAGTATTTATTTAAACATAAGAAATAAAATATAACCTCGAAACTAAATTCGTTAAAAATTAACAAAAAGTTTTTACGACAAACGCTAAAAAATAATAATTTAAATAACTTAATAATACAACGAAAGATATTAATAATTAAAAAAAAAATTTACCCGAAAATCAATCTTAAGGATAAAACCCCCCCCAAAAAAAGAAATCGTACTACGACCTAATAAAAAAAAGGTCTCGGAAACGGCCCTAATAAACCGAAACAAAACCCAAATAAATTAAATCACGTAATCGGACATACTTAATAAAAATCGAACTAAATATTAATAAATGTAACTAAGTAAACCCTGTTACTGCTTAATAATAATTATATTAAACAGTAATAAACTATAATAAAAAGAAAAAAATATATACGTTTATTATTTATATAATCCAAATAATACCAGTTTATAATATAACTTAATTACCTAAAATACCCTTAATATTACTAAACGGAACTAATTATTTCATTAATTAAATCCTACAATATAACTACTAACATAAACCGTACAACTAGGTTTAATAATTAGTTAACTAGCCCAGCCGTTACACGTAATTATGTAACGTTAACTTTACCAACATCCCTAGAAAAAACAAGTCAGTCTAATATACGGCGGCGCGTTATTATAATAATTAATAGACTATAACTAGAAATATCCAGTTAACGAAAAGCCATTTATTAAGGCTATTAATAAACTATCTTTTAAAAGGAATTAACTTATGAACTTAATTAATATACCGTAACCCAAAAAATTAAGCTTTATATATTACTTAATAAAATATAAACGTTAAAGCTATATTAAATGTTTATAAAATTTACTTTAATATATTAAATATTATACCTTAACGAATTATAATAATAAATAGATTTTTTTTTAGTTAATTTCGAAAAGGTTAAAGTAATTATTTTGCTAGAAAATAAAAAAAAAGTAAATTAAGTTATTTTTCGTTTTAGCATTATTTTATTTTTCGATTTATCGTATAGCTTATTTAAAGGGCTTAGGTAATATTTTTCGTAATTAAACGAGTTTAAGGACGTAAACGGAAAAACGGACGTTAAAACAAACGTAAATATACGGTAATTTATCGGCTAAATATATACAAAGCAAAATTAAGTTTTCGTTAAACTATTTTATTTTAACTAACCGATTGAACGTTTTAATACCAAACCGAAGTCTTATATCTTGTACGTATAATACACCCGAAAAAGATAAATCTTTTATTAATACTTAGAAAATAATAACCTTTTTAAAGACTTTCTAGGAGATATAAAGAAATAACAGTAAAACCGAAAGCTCTTACCTTTTAGAAGCCTGTTTTAAGGTATCTAGCCTTATTTAATTATCCTTTTAAAATATATCCATCTGCTTCCTTAAAAGCTGAAATATAAATATCTTTCCGGGGCTTTTTTTTAAACGAATAATTAACTCTGTTAATAAAAAATCAACTATTTTTATCAACGCCCTTAAAAAAGGTTAATACTATATTTCTATTTTGAAAAATAAATAACCCATTACGTATTTTTAAATAAAATATCGAAACCGAGTTTATCCACCAGTCTAACTCATTTTTTACCACGTATAAAATATATATAAAAGTTATTACGGAACTGTTTCTACCGCTTTTTACTCACATCCTCCCGGGCTATCCCAAGTAATCTTTTCGTTACCATTTGCGCAGCATCTTTAAAGGCGAATGTAATAAATAACAATTGTATTTAGCTACAATACTAACGGTTAATATTTATTACGGTTATAACGTATTAAATAAAACTTTTTTAACGATTTTAATAAGCCGTTTTAATTAAACTTTTCTATTTCGAGCCGTCCGATTATTTAATTTCATCCCGTCACTTTTACTTTAATAAAGCATATATATCCCTATACGTTTATAACAAGTCTATTAGTAATTTAAACTTTTTAACTTAGTTAAAACTTTTACTAATAAATGTACTATCGGATTATATAATTATTAGAAATTAACAAAGCTGGCTGTCGGTATTGCTAATAAGGCTTTCGGGTATCGTTTTTCGATTTTATTAAGAGGTATTTTAAGGAGTTAATAAATAAGCTATTAATAATCTATCCGAAAAACTTGGAGTATTTATAATTTACCTTATAATAACTATTTTATTAACGTCGAAATCGTTTAAAAGTAAAGGTATTTCCGGAAATAAACGTCGAAATATTTTTTCGGGTATTTATTATTTATTATTTAACTTTTTCGTAACAAATTTAAAGTTAACAAATTCTAATTAATTAGTTTTTCGGTGTTACATCTTAAATTATATAAGTTGGTTTAGGTTTATACCGTAACTATTAATATTAAAGTAATTTTCCGAAAATTTAACATCGGACTTTTTTATCGTATCGGTTATAAGCCTTTATTTATCCTTAAATGCGTCGTAAAACTTAGAAAATAACTTTGGATTATTTTTAATTTTATTTTCGGATTTGGATTAGAATTTAGCCAAGAATTTGGAATTATTTTTAAATTCGTTCTTAAATTCGTATCGGGCTTTTGTAGGAAATTTAAAATTATTTTCGGATTTGTTATTAAAGTCGCTTTCGGGTCCTTTATTATTAATAATTTTAAATTAAATAAAATTTTTAAAAGATATTAGTATATTTTTATTTTCGTTCCGGTTAGTAACGTATAGTTTATTATAATATTGCAAGGTCGTTAGGTTTAAGCCGTATTATCCAGGCTAAGTTAAAGATACAAAGTAATTATACCAATAATTAACACGATAATTACTTTACCTAATATTTTCGAATACGGCAATTATTAATAGTTTTTACGGTAACGATAAATTATATCTCGGTCGCAAAAAGCTTTATCCCGAAGCCGATTATTACGCAATGCCGACAAACCTCGACCTTAATAAACCTTATACCTTTTGGCTTTACGGTTTAGTAGGGGGAATCTTAGATAATAATTTAGGAGATGTTAAGTTTTTTGCGGTAAACCTTAAGTCTGTATAAGATGGCTGCTTTTTATAACCTTTCGCTAGTCTTATAATTAAAAGTATTAGATGTTAGCTAAGAAAAAGGGCTAGGAATTCCAGACCAGCTATCTTTTTTAACTTCGATTAATTTTAAGGCACCTTTTTAAACCCCTATTAATTAAGATAACTAAAACATGCCGGCTAAATCCGAATATAAAGTTTTAATATTCCGTACCTCCGGAATTTCGACGGAGATAATTTTAATTAAGTTACCCGATTTAAATAAAATAATTAGCTAAATAAAATATATTAATATCTCCGTTAATATTAATAACTTATCCGAAAAAAATCGGGTTTTATTTTTAATTTTCGGATATAATTTAATTTAAAACGGCGGAAATAATCGGTTTTTATGTAAATTTATATTAAAAAATATCCGGCTTATAAAAAAATTACTGGCAAAACTGGAAAATGGCGATAACGGGTTTAAAAACGTTAAAGTTTAACTTTTAAATCGATACAAGTTGGAAAATTACGAACGATAATTTATCCGGCTATTCCGGATTACGAAAATTATCCAGAATTCCGTTAAGAATGGTCGTCGATAGGGGCATAACTGGGCAGTCTGTAAGGTTGGGGTTTAGTAAAGTTTAACAACCGATAATACAATCTATCTATTTGTTCAATTTGGTTTTACGGTTACGTTTCCTTTAGGAAGAGTTTATTATAATATTAATAAAGTTTTTCGAATATTTTTTCGTAATGTAAGTTTTTTAAAAATAAGGCGGGTAAATAAAAATTCGTTAAACTTCTTTATATTTACGAATTTATTTGTTATATTAATAAGTTTAATAAAAAATACCGGCAGACGTAAGCAGAAATTTACCAAAACGACAATATCTTATTTTATCCGGATAAAATAAATAGCTCGATTATAAGTATCTTAGTAATTATAGGGTTAACCGTTTGGCCCGACGGTTGCTTCCCGGAGGGTGTAAACCGCGTAATTACTGGTATCGGGGGCAGAAAAATAATACATAGATTACAGAAAAACTTCGTATATTTCGCTTTCGTAAAAATATCAGGTTAAAAAAAAAGAAAGGTTAATAAGCTTTAGGAGGTAATTAAATACCTTTATATTTTTCACCTTGTTAATCCCCCCCCCCCTTTATATTAATATCGCATTACTTTATTACTATAATATTAACTTAAGAAAAGGTAAACCTTTCCTTTATAACCCCTTTTACCGATAACTTCCCAGGAAGCTACCTTTATTTAATAAGCCGTATAACGTAACTTTAATAAGAGTATTTTCTTTTATAACCTCTTTTATTAATAACTTCCTCGGAAGTTATTTTATTAAGCCTAATAAAATATTTATATAAGAAAATATCTTCGTCCTCGGATCCTTTTTTTAATAACTTCTTAAAAAATCGTTTCGTACTATCCTACCTACCCTCCGGTTATATAAATCTTTTATTAACTAACGCGTATAAGCGTATATACCTAAGCCCTCTTACTTAACTTCCTAGGAAGTTGCTTAATTTATCCGTTTTGTTCCGGTTAACCCCTAATTATATATTTCGGTCCTTCCGCCTTAAGGCCTAAAGGGGCTTTATTTTCGTAATTTAATCCTAATACATAATTGCATATTATAACCGTTATATTTTACAAATAATACTATTATTATTTCTTATCGTTTTAATATGCTAATAATCTATTTTAATTTTAAGCTTTATAACTTTATATCGTATTACTTAACTATACGAAAAAGGGCGGTCGGATTTTCCGTTTTTTTTTTATTATATACTATAATTTGGGAGTAATTAAGTAAAGGGTTAATTTAAAGATTTATAAAAAAATAACTTATTTCGCATCTTTATAATAAAGGCTATATCGGATTATTATTATTATATTTTAATACGAACTTTTAATTAATAGTTTGGCCCCGGAAATCCTTATATCTAATAGGAAGCAACGTTTTCGATAATAAAAATCCTAAAGGAATAATTAATACCATAAATAACGTACTGTAAAAACTTAAAACCGGAAAAATAAAAATTTCCGACGAAAAAACGTTTGTTTTTATATTAAGTTATAAATTTTATTATACTTTTCTTTATAACTATAAAAGCTTTATATTTAGATGTTAACGTTATATACCGTGGTAAATATAAATAAAAACATTTAATAAAATATTAAAATATAACTTTACGCGGTATCGAATTATAGCTCCTTATACGGCTTACTCCTTCCCTTATTGTGGCGGGTATTTCGGGTTTACGCCCGTCCTTATTAAATATTATAATTAGCCTTTATTCCCAAGGTTTACTAAACCGGTAATATTATATAACCAACTTCTTACCTTTATTACATTTACGGGGTATGGTAAATAGCTTAATACGATAGTTGCTAGGGCCCAGGGTCTGGGGATAGAAAATTCCAGCGCCTCCTTTAACTCCCGTATCTGACGCTCCCGGGCGATCGCATAAAAGCACGCCAAGGCTCCTAAAGTATTAAAAAGGCCGCTGCCCCCCCCCCTAAACCCCGGGGGGAGTGCTTAAGAGTAGGATATACCTTGTTATAAGGCTATAACCCACAAACCGTAAAGGTAACTTCTTAAAAAGTTATTTATGCGAAAGGGGTTTTAAGGGCAAAATTCTTTTATACCTCGAAGCAAATACGCACCGCCTTAACATCTTTAGTTCTCGGAATCTAATTCGGTGGTAAGGTATTTAAAAAGTACTAAACTCCGTCCTTTTTTTTTCCCGGCTAAAATACTTTTCTTTTACGCCTTAATTTTTATTCTTTAACGGTTGAATTATATGTTCGAAATTTACCAGGTAATAAAGAAAAGCATATAAACCCGAAACTTAATTCGAATTAAACTAAAATCTGTACCTGAATTTTAAATAATCGTAAATACTATTTTACGTTTTACGATTATTATACCGTTTATAAATACCAGTATTAATATAAATGTACATATTTTAATAAATCGGTTAATCTTTATTTACTTTATACTTATCCGATTTAAAATTATCGTTTTATAAATCGATATTATTATATATACGATAAAACGTTAAAAAAAGGTTAAAACGAAAAAAATAAATATAAACGACTTTTTACATTTAATAACATTATTTTACAAAACGATTCGAATTTATTTTTTTAAGTATTATATTATATTTCCCCAGTCTGTAAAAAAACGCGAAATAATATCGATATTATTTTATCCGTAAACTTTACGTACGAATATAGCTTATCAAGGTTTATATGCAGAATATCGACGATTTAAATCGGATAACTGGTTTTTGTATTAATTTTAAGCGTGGTACTAGTATAAAACGTAGAGAAAGGGGTATTGAATACGTCCAGCTGCATAATACCCTCCATCTTTTACGTTATTTATACTGCGGTATACGGATTAGCTGGGATTATGACAAGTAAAAAACTGTTATGTTTTTAAAAAGGCAACCAATCTGCCTAACGTATCCCGTACGTTTAGGGCTCGAATAATTTGCGGAAAGCGTATATTAAATCCTAATACGTTCCGGCTCGATATCGTATTTTATAACGAAATCTATTTACGGGTTAATGTAATTATAAATTTAAAAAAATATAATCTGTTATACGGAAATTTATATCGTAAACAGTACTTGTTATTATTCGCTTAAAACGTTATTTTCCTTTTATATCCCTTTTACCTTTTTTTTACGTAAATATTAATAATACCTTTATAAACGTAATTCTCGGCTATATTGGTAATAGGTATATTATATATTAAATAATTTAATTAAATAAACGTTTATTAAATATTATTGTAATTAAAATTTTCGGTTACGGTATTTTTAATAAATTTTCTATATTTCGTTTAGGTTAACATTATAACGGGCCGAATATCTTATAATACTATAATAAATAAAAAAAGCTACTTAAAAAATAAAATTAATTTTGCTACAAACGTTATGTATTAATATACTAATAACATTGGCATTAGATTAACATAGGAACAATTTATATACTACGTAATAGGCCGCTTAATATACGTTAATATATTGTTATTTTAATAATAAGTTAGTTGGTACGTATTATACGTTCTGTTATTAAGGCATTAATACCCGCTAGGACCCCGCCGATCCTTATTTATAGGGCAACTTTAAATACAATAGAAAGACGAGATGGCCTTACGAGGGATAAGGCGATATTAAATTTAGTTTATCGGTAGATATCATATTAACCGATATTACTTAGTTTATCCCGCGGCTATTATTCCTAAGTTAAATATTTAAATTAAGTTTATATTACGACGCCGCTGGAATATGTAATAAAAGTATCCGATTTCTATATATATACCTATAAAAACCTTATTACTTTTATTAGTATTAATTATACGAAAAAATCAGGTAAACGGCTGTACGACATAGTACTATAAATTTGAAAATAAATATATAAATCCGGATTACGATATTAAATAATAAAAAAATCGTAAATTTACATAAAGTTATATTTAATTAAATACGAAATATTTTCCCTTATAATTTCTATATTTGCTATTAAATCCGCCTTAATTTTTGTATAATTAGAAAAATATTCCCGGAAAAGACCGAATCGTTAAAAAATGTTCGTCCGGCTTTTATTGCAACTTTTGAACTTATTTCATTACCGAAATAATATATTAGTATCCCGTTTTTTAGCGATAATCGTATTTTTATTAATGTAATAGTCGACGAATCGCTTTACCATCCTTCGCCGTATTTATATACCAAGCTGGGGCGTATTTACCTATTTATACCTTGAAAGGCTTTATTTTAAAAAAATTATTATTTTTATAAATATTAAAGGCCAGTATAACATTACGTTTAAGTAATTTTATATATATATTTTAAAAATTAATATAATTAGATCTAGTAACATTTAATTACGGGATTAATTTATTAGACGAAATTAGGAATTTATAAATCCGTTTATTGGCCGTTTTTAATTTAAATATTTTCGGAATAAGGTTATAACGTTCCGTTAATCGGCGTTTTCTGTTCCGCTTTTAAATTCTGCGGTTATAAATATCGGTAACGTAAGTTAAAAAACTAGTTCGTTCCGAAAATTAGGTTTCTACAGCAATTTTTAAACCGGTATTAATTACGTATTAAGCAAATTATAAATAAGGATTATAGTTACTTAAAAAAAATATCCGAATATACGTTAGTTAATATATTTCGAAAATAAAGTAATAAGGAAATTAATATTTTCCGGATAAAGGAATACTAATATTTCGCCATAAGTTTAGAAATTTTTAACGCTTTTTACGGTGTTATTTAATTAAGATTTATTACAAGTAAATTACGTTAATCGAAAAATAGATTATGGCCTTTAGCGAAAACATTTTTTTTAGGTAGTTATTATCCTGCGAATCGTTCGAATACCGTTAGTAAGCCGTAATAAAGACCATTATGCGTTTATACCTTTTTTTTTTCGTTTTCGGGCCGAAATTTTTTAATCGCTTTTCGTTCCCGTTACGGGGCTTTTTTTTTAATATTATATATTTCGTTAATAAAAACGTTTAGTTATTATTAATAGAAAGTATTTAGGAATTATACGGCAATAAGTGTAAATGTATTTAAGCGCTTAAATAGATAATTTAAAGTTAAAAGAAGTGCATATTATAATTAAAAGGCTAATTATTCCTTAACCGCCTTTAACCGCCTTACCATCTTACGGAATAGGCCAGTAGAAGGGAAGGTAATAAATGTACGGGGAATTTGATATATGTTAGTTTATTTATTTGAACTAACGACATAAGAGGAGGATAGCCTCGGTTAAATACGGATTAAATTTGAACTACTACTTTTTTTATAATCTAAACCTTGTTTTTTTTTTTTTTAGTTATGCAAAAAGCTTTATTATGCTTTTATCGCTTCTGCTGCTGTGGCGATTATGGCAAGCTTCCGCCTTAGCGGGCAAGCGATTTAACGTGCGTTAATGTATGAACCTTACTTTTCGTTTCCAGGCCCGACTTAGACTTGTCCGTTTAATTAATAGGTAATATATTTACAGTGGTAAAAAATCCGCTAAATAAAAGAGGGTAACTTTCTTAACCTAAACCGTTAGTATAACTTTTTTTTCATTTTTATTTTTTTAAAAATTTAAGGGAAATGGAATTATTACCGTTTTTATCCGAGAAACCTTTAAAAGACAACTTTCCTTATTTTTAGGCCAACTTTTTAGTACTAAAGCTTTGTCGTTATCTATATTTGCCGAAATAAACCGATTAAGGCCTAAATTTCTGGTACGGGGTCGAAAAATACGTTATAGGCGTAAAATTTAATAACGACTACGAGTTTTTCGTAATAAAAGTTGTTCGTAAGCATTTCTCGAATTTATCGTTTATAGCTACTTTACCGCATATTCTTAATACTATTAAATGGCAATTTTTCAAATTAAAGCCCGCCTAGTTTAACGAATTCTGGCCATTTAAACGTAAAGCCTAAACCGTTACCATTTTCGAAAAATTTTGCGCTAAATTTCGATAATCTTCGCCATTACTTATTTACGTTTTTTTTTTAATATAATAATACATCGTAACGCCTTAAGTACGTTATTTATTTATTTTATTAACGATTTATAAAGGCAGGTTTTCGATAAGCTTTTATTAAAATAAAAAATGGCGATATCCGTTTTTTTTACCCATATCCGTAGCTGTTTCGGATAAATACGTTTCCGTAATAACAATTTTTTAAGGCTAAATTATAAAATTAAAAAAAAACAAATGCGATATAAATAAAGGTTTTTTTATTACGAGTTACTTTAAATTTAAAAATTATTATTTCGTTATAATATACAAATTCGTCCCGTTTATGAAAACAAAAACCGATATTATTTAAACCTAATTCGAATTTTTCTATCGTACAAACTTTATTCGTTCCTAATTCCTAAAACAAAATAATTAATAAAGTCCTAGTATTTTACTCGATTTTGGTAATATTAACTCTGCCGTCGACCTATAATTTAACGAATCCTCGTACCAACAATCGTTACCCCGGTTAAAATAATCGTCGATTACTAAAAATATTATAAAAGGATAACGGAACGGATAAGGCAAATTAATAAAAAGCAGTATTAAGTAAAAAATTACTAAGCGATAACGGAAACTAATTATTCTAGTACGATTCTGGCGGATTTGAAAATTAGATATAAGTGTAATAAAAAAAATCCGAAAATAACGGGCTTTAAAAGGAAAACGTTAGGTTTTAAGGCGACGGTAATATAGGTCCTAATAACTATAGCGTTGGCGAATATAACGGCGTACGAAAGCTTAGCGTTTTCGTTTATATATCTAAAGCTAGTTACGAAAAGCTTAAATATATATAACGTAATTACGCGGAACTTAAATCGGAATTTATTTCCAGTATCGTTATCGTTAATAAAGATCTTATATTCTATAACGGTAATAACGGTTTAAAGGGCCCTTATAAATATTAAAAAAAATTTAATATGCTTTTATATAAGGTTCGGAGGAGATTTATATTATGCTTAAGGCGAACAACTTTTAAAACGTAAAAAGATAGCTGGAATTGGAACTATATTCATTAAATTAGTACGTTTATATAATATATATTCTGGATATATTATAAATGCATATATTAATATCTTTCTTTTTATTATACTGGATAATATATATTACTTATATATTAGCTGAAATTAAAAAATTACAATCCATATCTTTATATCTATTTACTGATTTTACCGTATCTTTAGTTTATATAATTATATTTTTAATTATTTTATCCGTATTAATGTTAAATTTTTTTTTATTCTTTTATTTCTTTTTTTCCTTTATATACGCAGTTTTTTTTGTGTAAACTTTATAATTAACTTTTTCCGCCCCTATAATATTAAATTATATTATTAATATAATCGAAAATAAGTATATTAATAGAAACGTATAATATTTTTTCCGGAGCCGTTTTATAATATTTATTATCGCTTTCGTTATAATAAATATTAGTTAAGTTAAGGAATAAATTATCCGATACCGAGCCGTTTTTAACTTACTTTTTCGAAAGTCGGCTTTTTACGGTTTCCGCCTTTTTTTACGGTTTAACCTCACCGGTTTTTTAACCCTTAATAATAATAACGTTTCGAAAAAACTTTTTAACCGTAGCCCTTATCGAATTATAAATATATTAATTACCTTACGGTATCCAAAATCTAAAGGCGGATAATCGTATCCGAACGCGGTATTAAAATTATAACAACTAAATATACAAAGGTAAAAAAACGCAAGCTGTACCGTAAGTTTGTAGGATCCCTGGTTCGATTACGGTACAATCCGGTATTAAGGTAAACGGAATTCGAAAATTATAAAATCGTCGGTATAGCTTTATATGAAAAAGTTGCTTATAACTATAAACAAATCGGAAATACCGGATAAATATTTTTAATACGTAACTGCGGACGGAATTTAAAGGGGAATATAGCGCGCGGTTTGGCTGGTAATTATACCTACCCTAACCCGCTTTTAGGCGAACCGTAAAATTATTAAATAAATATTTATTATAATAAACCCATATCGAATTTTTATATCTCGGATATACGTTTAAATTTATCGTAATAGTAACGCCTATTTATCTTTATTATATTCGTACTTTTTCGGAAATTACTTCAAGAAAAGTTTCGTATTTTCCGGAATTAGGTTATAATAATATCCGGACTTTTATTTTAGACGAAATAGATAAATAAATTAATCAGGTCGTTCCGGTAATATATTAATCCGTTTATTGCGTTAAATATATGGATTTTTATGACGGTAATAGCTTAATAATTTATTTGCTTAAATAAATACAGCGTTAATAAGAGGAAAAATATATTTAGTTAATATATATTTAAAGGAATTTTTATCTTAAACTTATAATTTAGAAATATTGCGTTTAATATCCTTTAAATTATTACGCTAAAGTTTGTTAATAATATCTCCGTAAAGGGAGCGTAATATTATAATATTAAATTTTTGCTACGGGTTTTACGAATTAATATAAATCTAATTAGGATTCCTTATATTAAAATTATTAATTATACATCGATAATTTAATAAAAGAAGTTTACGAGTTAATCGTTTAAAAATAATAATTAGAGTTATTTTATATACTATTAAACTTAGCTTTTAATAGTATCGCTTTCGAAAATAAGGTAATTATTTAAATAACCAACGTTTAACAGGGCCTTGGTTAAATTTTTCATGGTTATAAAGCGATCTATTTAGATAAATGCAGTTATAGGTATCTTTTACGCAGATTTTATGCGTTATTTTAAATAAATATTCCGAATTATATAGGAATTACAGTTAATTAATACAGGTTCTTTATCGTTATCGACCAAGTTAGATAAATATTGCGTAAAATAAAATATAAACGTTGTTATATTAAGCATTATTTATTTTTCCGTTATAAACCTGTATATTTAAGGTGGATAACCTGCTGCAAGTTTAGTTATTACTATTCTAATAATTATAACTTACCGGTACTTTTTTTTTAACTAATTTTAAAGATATTACCATAGGCCGATATAAAGTAAAGGACAGTAAGTAAGGCAAGGTACGTAAATGCCGGCGTGGTACCTTGCGCCATAGTACTTAAAAGCCCGACCTTGACCGATATCTGGGCAGCCTTGTCGCTATAACGATTATACGTATGAGGCTTTGCTTATATTATAATAGGTTGCGGTTTGCCCGCGAAAACCCGCAGGACTTTTAACAGGCCCATCGCCGAGCACCCTTATAGTAGCTCTGGCCAAATAAGGCCCGACTGCATATACCTAGGTAGCCATAGTAAAAGGTAAAGGCGATACTGCGAACCGTAAAACCGCAGTAATTATTCCATAATAAATATAAGGCTTTATAATATTGTTAAGTATTAAGATAAAAATTATTAACGGGGACAAATAGATATTACTTGCAAATTACTGATTGGCGTAAGGGAAAAAGGCCAAGTTATAACTGCTTAAACGTATAGCCCCAAGCGGACCGCCGTTAGTATTAATTTGCGGACAGTTTACGACCAGGTATTTTTATAACAGCTAAAAATTAATAAAGGTCGATCCCGAACAAATTATTTAATTATTCGTATTATTTTCTGGATACGTTAACTTATAATTAACTATTTTTATATATAACATATGGCCGATAAAATAACTTACGGAATACCTGTAATTACAATAAAATCTTTAGTAATTAAGTTTTTATTTATATATAGCAGTTTTTGCTTACCTTTTTTCTTTTTGTAACATAAAGTTGCCCCGTTACGTTAGGGGCCATAAATTTTGTTACTTTGCAGTATGGCGGCTAATGGTAGGATATTAACGTTTGCAGGAAACGAAGCCTAAGGTCGCTGACGATATCGATTCCGCGGCTGTAATGGGGCGAGCAAAATGCCCCACATCATCCCATGATGGCTAATCATTCTTAGCCGCCGCAGCCATTTGATGCTTGAGGTGTCCCGACATAAATTGACCTGGTTGGAGGACCCTCGAGAGAGAACTAATGACAAAGCGGCCCTTACAGTGATTTGCAAAATCAGTGTCACCCCTCTTCGCTTAAAGAAATTCTGAGCACAGACCTATCTCGGCCATTTTTGGCGCTAACACCCTGCGTGTTTGTCCTCTTATGTATTTCACCAGTTTCAATACTTTGCCTTAAAGGAAACACAGTATTACTCTTCGGTGGGCACCGTCAGCCAGACCAGTGGGGCTCTAAGTTAATGATTACTTTAACACTGAAAACAGTCAATGTCATCAGTGTCGCACAGATACTGTCAGATATAAGGGACATTAGTTATGTTATTATATTAGGTTAACTTACGTATATTTCTCGTACACGTACAGCTTTTATATAACCTAACACCGGAACATATATCTTCCGATCAAAAGGACCTTTTCCGTATATAAAGTACGTTTAATACCCCTTACTAGCTAACACACCCCCTTAACGCCCTAAAGCACTTATAGCGTTAATCGTTACTTATTATCACTTTCTAAAGCTATAACTTTCCATTTAACCTTTTTTCCGGTAATTAAATCCTTCTAATTAATTAATTCCTCCTTTAAAATCATTTATAAGGTATTTCTCCGCTACTCGAAAACTTCCGTAATATTTACCAATCCTAACTACTTTCTAAAATACCTAAACGGTTTACGTAACAGGGTTTTAATTAATCTATTAACCAGTATATCGCCCGTAAACGTATAATCCACTTTAATTAAATCCCTCTTTACAGCTTTTCATAACCAGTAATTATATATATTTACGTACCGCAACTTTATTTATAATAAGGCGACGTCGGCGTTAACAAGCCGTATAATCTATTAATTATCGCATTATATATTTAGCAATCCAGCATTTAAAATAATTCCTAACTTTTTAATTAATTAAAAACTAAATAAGGCTTTTTTTACAACCTACGTAAAAAACAACAATTCCGTTTTGGTTATAAAAATAATCACTATATCTTACTTATTCGCCCACTATCTTATCACTTTTCCAAATAACTTTATAACGTAAACTTAAAAGCTTTTTCGATCGATTATATTATCCGTAAAAAAAACGTTGTTTTAGATATCTAACAAATTTTCGCCTTTAAATTATAACGCCAACGTTTTAATCCCGATTAAATATAATATAACTCGATTAACGGCTTTGTAATATACGTTACTAAGGTTTAGGTTAAAACGGATAAATCGGGATACGACAAAGGATATATCGGGTTACGTATTAATTATTACGTATAAAATAAAACCGATTTTTTTCTGGTATTTATTAATAAAACCTAAATAAACTAAATTAAAATTCGGCAATAGCTTAATACTTATTATTAACGTATTTAAAAGGTTATTTAAATTTTTTTTAAGAATTAAATTAACCAGCTTATTTATAAAATCGGATTAAAATAACCAGATTTTGCTATTAAATTTATCTTTAATTATTTCGATACCAAAAAATTATTATAAATTTTTATTTTTTATAAAAATATACCGTTTTCGAATTTACTAAATTAATTAATTAACGAAATCTTAATTTTCCTTACGATATACTATTACAATATCGTCCATAAAAAAATAAGCATTTTTTAACAAATAAAATAATAAAGTTTATAAAAAACGGAATTAAATCTTAATTTTTTAAACGTCCCGGTAAAATCTTTTTATTATAATAACGGTAATTTCCGTAAGTTATATAAAGCCTTTCTAATTAAAAAAATCTTTCCACGTTAAAAATACTTTAAAAACGTTTTTATATATACTTTATAAAATAAATTAATATTAACGAAAACGTTAATAACGTTATATTATTTAAACTTTAAATCGAACCTAACCGTTATAACGATTAAAACTTTAAACGATTTTCTAACTAAGGTAAATACGTATATATTATTACAAACGGCTTTAAACTATTAATTACCTCGTACGACAAAACGTACCTTATATTTCTGTAACCAGTTATATTTATTAAACTTATAAATATATACCTATATATACCTTAAAACCTATTTCTTTTTAATAAAAAACTAATTAATTATTTCCTAAAATCATATTTCCTTATAACTTTATAAATAAACTTTTTCGGCTTTATAAAACATTTTTTTTAACAGGTATATACTTAACTTTTTATAACCTTACGGCGGTAACGGTAATTTACGCCTATATACCCGGTTTAACAACTTAAATATTTTCTTATATAATAAAATATTAAAACCTTTTCGATTAAAATAACGCATATTTCGGGTAATTAACTTCCTTAAATTTCCGTAATTTACCGGCCGGTTATTAATCATATTTACAAAATAAACTAACTATTTTACATTAAAAACAACTTCTTATATTTTATAATCGTTTCAAATAATACCATTTCGGTACGGAATATATGGGAAATTTACGTTTATAACCCGTAAAATACTTTCGTTTTTTACCGTCACATTAAATTAAATAATTTAACAAAAACCTAAAACTATTTTTATTCCTTCCGTTAATACATTAATCGTAACAATTATCAAAACAAACATTAATAACAATAATAATCCAAAAAACAAAAATAATTCGAATATAACAATCATATAAAAATAATTAATTTTATACAAACAAACTTATTTTTCCTTATCCCGTACGTTTTTAACGCCTATATTACTTTAAAACTATCTCTATTATTTAACCGGTAATTAAATTATCCCGCTTAAGTTTTTATCTTCCTTTTAAATATATATATATAAATAACTTAAGATTTAATTAAATAACTTTACCTATCGCAATAAATTCTATAACTTATTTTCCGTAACGTAAAAAAAATCGTTTTTTAAATCTTTAATATTACCTAAAAAAATAACTTTTTCGTTAAATTATACGTTTCGAATAATAATAACCTTATTAATTAATAGGTTTTAAATTTTATAAATATTCGTAAATCGATAACCGATAAAGAAACTAATTTATATTTTAAAATTTAACTTTTAAAATCTCCGTTTTTTTTATATAACGGTAATTATTATAATATAAACTATATAACTATATATTTAGAAGTAAGTTTATTAAAGCTTTTAATTAAATATTACAATACCGTTTTTATACGCCAGATAAATATAATAAATCTTATATAAACTTTACTAAAAAATTACGTATTTAAAAGTACGGTTATATAAATATATTATTATTTTAAAAATATATACGATTAAAAATAAAAATAACTTAACGTTATTTCGTATCGTAATCGTTTTTTTTTAATTACACCCCTTAAACGTTTTGCACCTCCGTTTTAAGCCTGGGTATACGGTATTAAAAGCTTAAATCTAATACTAAAAAAAGGTAATTATAATATATCTTTAAATAAATAATTTTTCAAAATCTCGTTATCGTATTCGATTACTTATAAAAAAACCTTATCCTAGTTTTTTAAAACTCCTTAAAAATATCGGAACGCGTTAATTAATATATTTTGTTTTCGGTTCTTAAGATATATATCCTAAATAAAACCTAAATATTTATCGGTAACGAACATAACGTATTTATATCCTTTAAAATTTTTTTCGAAATTTATAAAATCGATAATAATTTTTTATCTTAATTAAAAAAATTTTTCCCTCGGCTTACGGCATATTTACCTTTTAACTTGTACTTTATTACATATTTAATATTTAATTATTATAAAACCTTTTAAACGGATTTTTTTTATATAAAACTATAATTAAATAATTATTTCAAGTTTTAAATAATTTAATTTTAAATATTATATAATACCGTTATTAATCCGTAACAATTTTATTATTTATAAATTAACGTTTCGTTTATAAGTTATAAAAATTATGTAAATAATTATCATACTACTATTTTCGATAATAAATTAATTAAACTTATTTATTAACGTAATAATTATTTAATTATATTTATTTTAAATAAAATTATTAATTTTTTAATTATTGTATTAATATCTTTTTTTTCGGAATTACCGGAAAAATACCAAGTTACATACAAAATTTTCATAATAAGTTACGTTATATAAACGTAACGTTTTCGGGCTTTTAAAGTTTTAAAATAATATATTTACTTTTCCGTATCCTTTAATCGGAACAAAGTTATTTTTTACGTATATTCCGTTACCTTAAATCGTTAACCTATAATTTAAAAATCTACTAATAAAATTAAAATATATATCGTAAATCCTAAATCCAAAATAAACAAATTCCTTAAAGGGTATAACGAAACATTTATCGCATTATTCTAATTAATAATTTAAAAACTTATAAAAACTTATTTTACTTTTTTTAAAAATCAATTAATTTTTTAAGTAATTATTTTCTTTATACCTTTCGATAAATAATTAATTTTTTCCTTTAAAAATTAATTAAAATTAATTCGTTAATAAATTAACTTTAAAATTTCGTTATTAAAACAAGAAGTAATTAAGGCCTTATTAAGGAATATATAATAATATTAAAATAACGTATAATAAAAGCTTAAATAAGTTCTATAACGTATACTTTAAACATTTAATTTTTTACGTTTTCGTTTATTAATACTTTAATCCGAATATAAACCTTTATAACTTCCTTATTTCGATTTACGTTTTAAAATCCTTTCCCGTAATTAAAAATTAATATTTTTAACTTTTTCCTAATTAAAATTATCCTTATTAAAAAAATCTATAAAAATTCCATAAAACGCTGGAAACGTTACCTTAATATTTCGTAATATAAACGGTAACTAGGTTATGGTCCAATAATCGAAAAAATTAACTGCTATTTCCTAATAACTAATCATACCGTTTTCGATCTTAACTTTCCTTATTCTTTAGAAAATCGTCGTCTATATCCCAATAATAAAAACTAATATTATATATAAATCGTTAACTTATATAATCGGTATTTTCGTTTTTAAAAACTTATATCATTATTCCTAAACCATAACCTTTTATTATTTTACAATTTATTCGTTTAACTTTTTCGTTAACTTCGAAATTTACTTCAGTTTTTCGCAATATTCCCGTTACGTATTAATTAAAAACCTATTATCGTATATTTTGCCGGACTTAATTAAACTAATATATTATTTTTACAAATTCTTTCCTAAAAAAAAATTCGTTTCCTTAATCGTTAAAAATACCGATTCTAAAATTTATTTCGTAAAATCGTTAATTTTTTTACAGAAAATCTCGTACTTCCGATTTTCATAAATATATATCGCGAAATCCTAAATATAAGCTTATTTACTTTCAATAATTATTTTAAAAGTATTTATCGGATAACTCGTATAATCGATTTCTTCGACGGTTCCTCCGGAAAATATAAATATAATTAAAAAATTATTTAATATATTATTTTATATCGTATAACGGATTTATCTTTTTAAATACAAAGCTATATCGGGTTTTATAAATTCGACAGGCTATAAAATATCCTAATTAAAATTAATATAACGCTAAATATTAAACACATACGCTTTAAATTAAAACTTACTTTTAAAACGATTTTAATTTTTAAATCCCTTATAAATAACGGAAAACGTTAATAATACCGATATTATTATAATTAATAAAATATACAAATTATTATTACTAATATATAACTTATATCGTTTTAATAATAATTAATCAATTAATAATAATACGAATTAAACGAATAAAACTTTTAATTATTAAATATAAGGGATATCAGTTATATTATTATATTAGGTTAACTTGCGTATATTTCTCGTACACGTACAGCTTTTGTATAGCCTAGTACCGGAACATATATCTTCCGATCAAAAGGACCTTTTCCGTATATGGGGTGCGTTTAACACCCCCTGCTAGCTGACAATACCCGCTAACCTCGGACCTTATATAATGAATAACCCTAACAATAAATAAAACATTTCTCTATAATAACAATTATCCCTTATAACTTTATTTTGCAATATTTTAACAATTTTTTAATTAATTAATTTCGGATAAAAATAATTAATTTTAACCGAAAACGTAAAATCCGGGATATAAAGGATTTTATTACGGAAAATAATTCCGAGACCTTTATAGGCTTGCGATACGAAATACCTTAATCCACCCTATCCTACCGCGTTTATAATGCGAAATTACGTTCCGAAACCAAAATTAACGTTTGTAAGCTTTCGAACGTAAAAAAAATAAACTTATTAACTGGATATTATATGAAAAAGTATACGGTTGCGCCCCGACGAAAAAACAGGTTTGTAATATGGTAAAAACCCTGCTAGGCCTTAAAAGGACCGTCGGAAAGTATTAAGTTAATTACTTTATTAACCGTTATAATAAAATATATACGAAAAAAGAACGAATTATATTTCGAAAACGTTTCGAAATACGCGATTAAAATAAAATTTATAAATTTTTCCCTTTTTTAACTTATATCCGAATTAAATATAAGGTTTAGCCGGCGAACGAATATAATATAAATAAAACGGACGTTTAAAAAAGGGAATAAATTAATAAAACGGTTATAGAAATTTTGCAAACGGCTCGTACGAAACTTGTAAAATCGGAGGTAATATTATAAGTATTTATTATGAAATATTGGTTTCATATATAGGAAAAGTACGGCCGTATACATTTTTAATAACCTTACGGTATAAAAATAATAGCTACCCGATAATATTAAAAAAGCCGAATATATATTAATTTCGAAAAAATAAATTAATAACGCTATTATGTTAAAATAACTAAAATTTATTTTTGTTCCCGAAATTAAGTTACGTTTTTATAATTAATAATAATTATTTATTTTAAATAGTTATATTATATACGTATTCTTTGTTTTTATATAGAAATACTTTAAAAACAAGGTTACCTTTATATATTTGTCGCCTTATTTAAATACTAACTTTTAATTATTTAACGTTATCGTTTTTTCCGTTTTTAAAAAGGAATATCGTAATATTTTATATAAAGCCGGAAAATTTTTCGCGACTGTTTTTTAATATAAACGCCGTATATTAAAAACATATCGTAAAGCTATAAAAATCGCCTTTATTAACAAAAATATTAAAGTTGGCTAACGTTATACCGGTTTAATTTTTTTTAAACCCGAAATAATATTAAAAACCTCCAAAATAATATCCCAGCCGGTTCCTAAACCGAAAATATTACCGGAAATAATAATTATTACTAATAATAAAATTATCTATATTTTTTATAAGACTTAAAAACTACGGAAAAACATACAAACGGCTATATATAACCAAACGGAAACGTTTCGCGATATACGGGGTTTAATAACTAAAACGGCTAAAAAGTTTGATAATTTTAATATCGAAAACGTTATTTTCCGTTACGAAAATCGCTTTTTTCGAACGAAACTCGAAAAATACGAAAATTGCAAACGCTAAATTATTACTAAATAACCGAATAAAATTTTTACGAATTTATTTAACGTTAAATCGGTTAAAAACAAAATTATTAAACGTTTAAAAGTTATAGAAACTAGTAATCAAGTTATAATTAACAGTTATATTAAAAAGCAGCCTGCTAAAAAAAAGCATAAATCTAAATAGCCTAAATAGCTTTATTATATCAAAAAATACATTATTACGTTATTAAACGGCTTTTAAATATGTAGGTTACTATCAAATTGTATGTATTTTACCTATTCATTGTTAAGGTCATTCATTATGTAGGGTCCGAGGTTAGTGTCATTTTAGCAACCGTTGGACCAGGTCCTTTCCTGCTTGTTTGTACTGTATTTCTACAGACGCGTGTGTTTAGCGCGGAGAAAGACGCCATCCATTGGTCTAAGGGCCGCCCGCAGAACGAGGCTTATCTCTTAGAATGAGGGGACTTTGGACTCACGGAGCCCCCAGGATCCTCCGACCCTCACCGCTTAAAATAGAAGTTGGCCAGAAATGGACACCTTATCACGAGAGGTCGAATACGGAGAATATAAGATTAATAGGCCCTGCTGCTCATCATTCTTTTTTTATTCGGAGCCTAGCCTCCCCTTTCCACGAATTGGATTTATCTCCCAGTGGATGGTTTTTGGTCAGCCTCTGAGCGGGGGCCTCAAGTCCTCATTATCACTGCCGAGTCCGGTCCAGTAGCCACTGTCTAATCCCTAGAGACCGACTCTAACACCCCTACAACATTATTATAACCAGCCTTCTCCGCACACTCCTCCGCCGTCCGACCCTTCGTATTTCTGATTGAAACATCCGCTCCCCGTCCAAGCAAAAACCGCACAATATCCGCCTCTCCCATCTCGGCAGCCTTATGCAACGGCGTACCAAACTCCATAAATGGAAACAGCCTCCTCGAAGGCCAATGGTTTTCGTACATGACCGTATTCAGCGGTGCACATTTATCGAGCAGCGCGGCCAGCACTTCAATGACATCAAACTTCCTGTCGAGGGCGTGCTGCAGCAATTCCCCTTTTTGAACATCTCCGCCGCGGTTGAGCAATTCTTTGATGAGACTGGGAGAAGCGTCTTCTACAGCATAGGACATAGGCGTAAGATCGATATAGGTCTGCCTATTCAGGTCGGCGCCGCGTTCGAGCAGCCAGAGAGCCATTTCATCATCTTCAAAAGCATACCTAAAACAGAGTCAGAAGACTAATTCCCCTTATAGAAACGTAAAAATAATATACAGGTAGGACACTTACCCAAATACAGGAGGTCTTATTTCGCCGATAGGCTTATTAATATCCCGGCCGTTCTGAAGACTAACGGTAGGCAACTGGTTGACATCGACGAACCATGTTTCGCCCATGGGCACCATAAGCATCTGACCGGCATCTTGGTATTCTTTGAGAAGCCCGCGGCTTTGACGGGAAGGCATAATTGCAAAACTGAGAGTCGGGAACAAAGGGAGGCAGACACAGAGAGGAACGAGAAAGGTGGCAATGAAACTGGTCAAGAGGTTCTCTAACCTTCTTTTATAACCTGCGCCTATAATAAATTGCAGGCGATGAGCACCGAAGCCGCCCGGCATGTTAGGTCTACCTGTAACGCCCTTTTCACGATCCTGTCCTCATTTACTATTCACTCATGTGGATCTACGAAAGTGATGGTGCTCGACTACGCGTAAACGTGTGGGACTTACCGTATCCTCGGGTACCCGCCCCTGTAGGTAGCATATTTATGCTGCAGAACGGGCGCTTAACCACCAGTAATCCGGACACTGGAGGCAGCGCCAACCATACCCGCACAGACCGTTAAAGTCCTGTGGTGTTCCTGACGCAGATCTGCTGATCCCGGGCCACTCGCGATATTCGAAGAGTGGCCGTTGGAAGGCGTAACGCTTCAGCGTGTCACACAAAACGGCATGACAATATTCCAATTGCAGTTCACTTGGGACGCGTGTGAGAAGACCAAACAAGGTCGCCCGAGAAAGAGGCATCGAAAGCCTGCAACCACTTCTCGCAAAGCACGCCCGTTTAGCGAGGAGGAAGACGACGTTATAGTACATCTGAAAAATGAGCGGGTTATGTCATAGAAGGAATCCACGGGCAATTTACGGACCGCTTTGGACGACGGAGCATAGGGTCTCTTCAGGTGCGCTATTCGACAAAACTGAAAAAATAGTAGGATCAGATTCTTTTGCACCGAAATAGATAGTATGCTTTCCTTTATATAAAACATAAAAGAAAGGTTCTTATTAAGTAGGATTGTCATCCATACTGTCCGGTGACCCTGACTATGCGAGCTAGCCGACAGTCTAGTGGATATGGGACACGTTCCCGGTCGTAGTATCGATAGAGGAAGCTTGAAAACCGGCCCCTGGACCACCTTGTTCCATCATCACCATCATCTTCCTCATCGTTGTTCCATCCGCTCCGCCTGGCGCTCGACCGAGCACGGCCTCGGCAAACATCCGAAGCTGCATCGGGAATCGCGAGTCGCCATAGTGGTCGATGATATCGCTCTTCTCAACCGCACATCGCAAGTCGCACCATTGCGATGCGTCCATGCCCAGCCTCTCGCAGGCATTCCTCTTTTCGCTGTTCCACCAGGGGGGTAGCAGGCCCCTGCACGATTCAACGCGCCCTAAGAAACGCCGAAAGCCGAGAAGTCCGTTGGGGGCGCCGGTGTAGATGCTGTCTTCCTCTTGCTCACCCTCAATCTCGTAGGCATCCTCGACGTGCATGCGGTAGGCGTCGATAAGGAGCCGGTACACGTCAATCTCGGGGCGATCGTGAAGCCAGGTGCCGTTATCAAGTCGTGTAAAGGGCTTGGCGATGGGACTGTCCAGCCCTTTAGGTGATGGATTGCTAGTCGCGCCTGGAGTGCCGCTTTGCTTGCCGCAGATCTTTCGATGGGCTTTCCAGTCGCCCTTCTGGCAGCCTCGCGAGCAGTACTGCGTGATCGAGCACTTGGCGCATCGTTTGAGGTTGACTTCGGGCGAAGCCTTGTGGCAAGTGTTGCAAGAATTCATTGTAGGGGATGTTTCCGGTCAAGCTAGGGGAAGGGGGGGGGGTAAGGTTCGGAGCCGCGTCGAGAGTCTCGGAACGATCTCCAGAGGAAAACAACATGAACGATGGAGAGAGGGGTTGCTAATAGGCGTTTCTTCTCAGCCGCGATATAATTACGGTACCTGGGCTACGCCCCCCGCTAGTCTACCTAACTATTGGACGCCCTAAATTCACGTATATAGATGTTGGTCCTATTGCGTGCAATTAGTGTGCGCAGCCTGACCAATACAAGACAGAAGCACAAGAACGAGGCGGAAGCACAGCCACTTATTCAAGGTTCTGCATACAAGACCTGGCTTCTGGATGACGGCCCCCGCGGATACCTCCGGCGAGCGGGGTTCCGCGCCTGTGCCCCTTTTCGGCGAGGATTGCCACTAGGGGTGACAGCTGTGTCGGACCGTCAATCATCTGAAGCCTTCTGGTACGTACCTAGGTACCTGCCAACGCGTGCCTTCCACGATCGCGGTTAACTAGTCTCGACGCATCCTCCTGAGTCTCCTTCTCTCAAAGAGTACCTCGTGTGTACTAAAGTCTAGGCTGTGAGGCTTGGTACAGTTAAGCAGATTAAGATATTCTTTATCCATCCCGGTCCAGGGTTTACATATAGAACATTCACATAGCCCGTCAGGAGGGAAGACCCGTCTTGCCTTACTCCAGTCATGCCGCTGGTATAAAACCTCCTGGACTCGATATGCCCACTTCCAACACCAACCCTGATCATATTATGTATAAACACCCCCCCTGGCATTGCGATAAAATATCATCTCGCAGAAGTCGGAGCAATCACGACAGAGAGCTCGAATCCAGTCACCTTTAGCTTCATTATATCCTCTATCCACGCTGCAATAAAGGCATGTAACGCACATACGACGAACTCCTAATACGCCGAATTTCTCGATCCGTTTACAGGCTAAGGTCGGTTCTTTTCCCTGCTAGCGGCTTGCTTCCGCGTCTGCTGCAGGGTTAGACCTGCTAGTCTGCCACAGCCACCACTTTCGTTTTTGAATCAAAAAAATGTCGTAATCCAGCGAGATGGATATGCCCTTATGTTTATCGTCGTCCATAGAGACGAGGTCGCCTATTATCAGGTTACAGCTTCGACCGCACAACCGCAGCCGCTGGTAAAATTTTTCGACGCAGAACTTAGATCCCGACAAACTAGGAATAGTACGGGGCATGGCGCGTTCTTAATTCTTCTGAATAATGGGCAATCGATAAAACGATTCTGGGCGGGCACGGCCAGCTGCCAGATAATCAACCGAAGTTCGGGAGGCAAGCGTGGGAACTTGGTAAATTCGGTAGCTGCAGTTGGCAGCGAAGGATCCTGGATGTGGTCGGCCATGTCGGACATGTCAATAGTGACTAGTGCCTAGACCCTACTTCCTGAATTTACCCACTTCCTGAATCGCTCCGCAACACCAATTA
This sequence comes from Monosporascus sp. CRB-8-3, assembly GCA_004155055.1. Taxonomy (NCBI): domain Eukaryota; kingdom Fungi; phylum Ascomycota; class Sordariomycetes; order Xylariales; genus Monosporascus; species Monosporascus sp. CRB-8-3. Next base: position 78,289 of record QJNZ01000227.1, read on the forward strand.
GGAGGCTATCAACAACAACAAAATTCGATATCTTAACGAAAACAGCATATTATTGCTTTATTCTAATTGCTATTCAAATTACATATCCTCCATTAACCTCCGATTAATTTCCATAGCCCCCCCTCCATGAAATCCCTTGCGTATTCTCGCTTATACCTTTTGGCGGAAGCCTTAGCAGCTTCTCTGGCTTCCATGATCTGTTCAATCTCGGGGAATATATCGTTAGGGTCCCTAGCTACTATAGTACGCCCTTAAGGCTTTACAGTTTTTAGCCGCTTCTTTAGATCCCTTTTATCGTAACGTAGGAAGGCGTTTTAACGGATTTAAAGTCCAGGGCCTTAAAGGTTTTCCTAAACAAAGTGCGAATATTACGAAGGATAGCGATCTCTTGCGAACTAATAGCCAGAAGCTAATCCTGGACATCCTTACCTTTCGTGGGCATATACCACACTATAAAACACTCCCTAAGAAAGCAATAAGGTTTAACTAGCTCTGGGATTTGTTGGCGCGGGAGTTTCCCGACTATTTTCGGGTTCTGGAACGGTTTATCCGCGTTAAATAGTGAAATACCTATCGCCCTGAAGCCCGAATATATATTTCGGGCGCTAAAGGTTTTCCTTAAAGCCTTGCGATAAACCTTAAGAAAGTGTTGTTTGTTAATAGGGGTTGACGCTACGAAGAAACTAAAGCCTAAGGTTTTTTAATAATAATACTGCTTTAATGCGGCGAATACCCCGATATTAAGCGGCTGTATGATATGGAAGCTGTATAAAGGTATATATAAATAACGTACTTAATTCCTTTTGTATTCGGCCATAAATTCGGTCGTAATATAAGTGATATGTTGGTTTAGGATAGGAAGCTTCTAATCGCCAGGATTTAAAGGCTTCGTTTTGGTAAGATAAACCTTCCGAAACTATTCGAGGGCTATTTCAGCGTTACTTCAGCCCAATTTGCTAAAGGCGTATTTTTATTCAGGAAAGCAACGTGGAAATTATTATCCTTAAAGGTTAAGGCCCGTAAAAATTACCGCAGGCGTTAGGCGTTGCTCGTTAGCCGTAATAGCCTCGATTATCGTTATCTAATCCGTTGCTTCGGAAATTTTTCGAAGTTTACGTTTCGTAAGAACGGTTCTAATTATCCTCTTTTTTTTTGTTTCGCCTTTTTATATTTCCACCTCGTCCATATTTACAATATTTTCGTCCTTAATCTTTAGCTTGCGGACGATAACTTTAAAACGTTATTAGAAATCTCGGATTTTATTAGGAAAATTAAAGGACGCGCGGGAGGCTTTAAGGAAGTTTTGCAATTTGTTTCGGAACGTTAGATAGCGGTTAATAAAGCGTTTAACCCAGTATTTCCTAAAGGAATAAACGCCTTTATTCGCCTGGTTAATAAATTCCGCCATTTAACGTATTTCGAAGTCGAACGGTGTCTTTTTACTATCTTCCTTATCTAATATCTATCTCGCAAGCTTGTTTTTTTGCAAAGGGCTAAGGACTTATTGATGTTAATGGCTTTAGGCGTAAGATCTGGCGCCTTATTTTTTTATGGACAAGGTGCTTTCTGTTATACCCTATTTGTTAGCCGTTGTTTTTTGCTAAGCGCCCGCAGCAACTTCTGCTAAGGCCTTTTGTATGTGATACTTATTATCAGGTCCCATTTTAAATTGGAGCCTCAGAAACGTTGTGTGGGTGGAGTTATTGTAAATTGTTGATAAAAGGGGTTGGTGTTGAAGGAGGGAAATCCAATTCAGGAAGTGGGTGCACCCCACTAGAGCCTCCGGGCGTAATTGAACGTCTTTTGCCCTGGTGACGGCTGGCGCGCAGGGCATGTCATTAGCCAGAGAAGTTATAATAAGTCAGATCTTTATTGGTTGCCATTCGAGCTATGAAAGAGTGGTCTAACCAAAAAGCATCCCAATCAATTCCGCTCAGGGGTACTGCGAACGCCTGCGCTGTAATACCGGTAACGCTGATGGCGCTTACAGGCTGCGTGAGGCGTTCCTGGTAACTCTGTAAGTCGGACCCCCCCCTCACGCTCCACCCCCCCAACGCGCCACCCCACAACCGCGTTGCGCGTTAATCCACTTACTGATTTTTTTCCCTATAAAAACCTTTTTAATAACGTTTTGAAAAATTGAAAAAATTATCTTTTTATTTATCAAAATCTGCGCTTTTAAACGATATGTAGCTTTTAGCTTAATTCCGCGCGGTTTAAATAATAGATAAGGTAAGACGTAAAAGATCTTTGCGTTTAGCCTTTAAGGGTTACCAGGTTGATAAGCGATATATTATACGTCATATTAATAATATATTTATGTGGGAAAAGGTTAATAAGGTTTAACAGAAGTTATTACAAGTCTAGGAAAAAGGTTTAGCCTATTAGGTTATTATATAAAGTTATTTAGGTTATACGCCGCCGTATTCCCGATTTCGCCTTTACGCCTAACGGCTTTTAATTAATAACGGCAACCTTAAACGCTTAAAAAAAGAATGGGTAGCCCGTTTTTTACGGCGTTATCCTGATATTAGAACTTTTAAAAGCAAGATTATTAATTATAAACGCCTAAATAAGGTTTTGCCAATTTCCATTAACGTATTATTCGACCATTTCGAGTTTTCCGCCGTTAAGCCTATTAAGTGGCGTAATAGATATAACGCCGACGAGATCGGGATAATAAAGGGCATAAGGGAGAACGTTTTCGTTTTCGATAAAGCCTTTAAAAAGTTCGTTTTTTTAAAAAACGCTTTTAAACGGTAGTAAGTTATTATAATTGCTTATATTAACGTTAACGGGCGAACCTTTTTATTATTTATAATTTTTAACGGTAGCAACGTATAATAATAATAATTTCTTAATTCCGATAATAAAGCATACGAAAATTAATATTTTATTACCTTTAATAACGGCTGGACCAATACCGAAATTAACTTAAAGTAATTACGTAAAATTTTTATCCCTTATATTAAGCCGGCGGACTTTGAAAAATAAAGATTATTAGTAATTAATAGTTATAATAGTTATATTACCGAAAACTTTATGTAAATATACTTTTAAAATAAGATTTATATCGTTTTTTTATTTGCTTACGTTTCCTACGTTTTTTAACTTTTTAATATAAATGTTTTTTCCATTTTAAAACGGAGGTTCCGTTATTGGTTCCGGAAACGTTATTTTAAACGGGTTTCCGAAGTTATAAATAAAACGGATTTTCTTTAAACGTTTTTATATACTTAGCAAGAAGGTATAATAATTTCAAAATATATTATAAAAGGTTAGGAAATTATAGGTTTACGCCTTATTAATAGGACGAAAACGTTAAATAATAAATACGTTAAGGCCGGGGTATAAATAACGGAAATATTTAAACCTAAATTAAATTTTACTTTCGTACACCTTAATTTTTGTACGCAAATAATTAGTTTAAATATTAAAACGTTTATATTATTTAGGGATGTAAAAATTATCGAGAAAGCTTTAGTAATAATCAATTTAATTTTCGGAAGGTTTATTATACGGTTTTTGTTTTATAAGATTAATAAGGCCTTTAACGAAAAAAATAATAAATTAAACGTTACCGAAGTTTATAATAATTAATTAACTGCTGTTATCGATAAATCGAAGCCCAAAAAGCGTAGGAAAATCGAGCCCGAACTAAACGAAAACTTTGTAAGGATAATATCGGTTAAGAAGGTGAAAGTAGGGTTAAAAGCCGTTTCGAAAAAACGCTTTATTAGAACGTAACGAAATTAATAGCAGGATAAATTTTCCGAAACCGAAAAAAATAACGAGGATAATCCGGAATGTATTATTGTACGTGGCGGTTAGTATGGAGTTAATTGAATAAGTGGTTGTTGAGATATTCTTATTTGCGTTAAAGGGTTGTGTTGTTGATGGCTTCAAAAGTGGGTGGCGCGTTGGGGGGGTGGAGCGTAAGGGGGGGGTCCGACTTAGGTTGCTATACACCCGTTACCAGTAACGCCGGATTCCTACAGGTGTCAGTTACAAGTAACATCAAATGCTCGCAAGCCTCGCTTACCAGTAACCGCGGCATCCCCCCTTGCCACTACCCAACGTTACTAGTAGCTTGGTATATTGCCCCTACACCCGTTACCACTACGAAGAATAAGCCGTCGATGTCTCCCTCGTTTTCTAGAACATTCCACACATATCACCGTTTCCTGGACGAAGACTTATGACTCATACGCGTGGGGGAGACAACTTTATAAAGTTCACAGAGGCCCCTGAGCTGGCGAATGCCTTTTTAGCCTCCGACCCCGTCGAGCTAGTGGGTTGAGCACTGGCGGCAATTCCCCCGCCTCCACCACAACCCAGAACTAAGCGCGACGAGCCGAGCACTTATCGTGGTTTAAACATTTTCTTAGTGTCTTTTCAAATATCTCTTTTAATTTAATGTCCTATTTTAATATCCTAGTCCAATGTTTTCTTTCAATGTTTATTTTAATGTCTTATTTCAATGTCTTATTGTTACAGTCAAGAAAGGTAGCCCCACTTCCCTTGGAGGAGGCTAAACCTATTTGTACTTCTCTGTCCGGATAAACTGCGGAACCAGGAGTGTGTCTCTGTCCGCCTCCAGAGACCTCTGGAGATTCCCAGAGGTCAGGAAGGTGTGTCTCTGCTGAACCTCAGAGACAGGGAGAGACGAAGGGATATATGTATGCGACGATTTCCTGAGTAAATAGCACCTACTTAGTTTCGCTCTTTAGCTATTAATCTAAGCTTACAATCAGAGGCACTGTTTTTTCGTTATGGGAAAAGTCCGCAAATTTTTTTAACGAATAACTTATTAAATTATTCCTCGCCTTATTGTTACTTGCAAATTAAGACCTTATTTCGGATACTGCTTATATTTCCAGGTGGATGTTGTAACGAACCTGTTATATATCTACCTGGAGGTATAAGCAGTATCCGAAATAAAGTCTTAATTTGCAGGTAACGATAGGGCGAGGAATAATTTAGTAGTTTGTTCGTTAAAGAGATTTGCGGACTTTTCCTATAATTAAAGAACGGTGCCTTTGATTAAAGGCTTAGATTAATAGCTAAGGAGCGAAAATTAAGTAGGTGGCTATCTATATAGGAAATGGCTAATTCTATATATCCTTCCTGTCTCCCTTGGTCTCTGGAGTTCACGAGAGGCCACTTCCCTTGATCTCTTGAGGTCTCCAGGTGTCTCTGGAGAACGACAGAGACACGCGCAGATCCGAAGTTTTTCCGACCATGAGTGGAGATCCTAACTGTCAGCTAGCAGGGGGTGCTAAACGCACCCCATATACGGAAAGGCTCCCTCTGATCGGAAGATATATGTTCCGTTGCTAGGTTACACAAAAGCTGTACGCGTACGAGAAATATACGCAAGTTAGCTTAATATAATATATAACTAATGTCCCTTATATTTAATAATTAAAAATTTTATTCGTTTAATTCGCGTTATTATTAATTGATCAGCTATTACTAAGACGATATAGGTTATATATTAGTAGTAACTATTAGTATATTTTATTAATTGCAATGATAACGGTATCGTTAACGTCCTCCGTTATTTATAACGGACCTAAGAACTGGAACCGTTTTAAAGGCGAATTTTAAGCTAGAGCGTATACTTTTGATATATAGGATTATATCGATTTTAATTAATTACTTCCATAGTTTGTTAGATTAATAGAACTTGATATAACTTTATATCCGAAACGATAAATCCGTTATGCAACATAAATTAATACCTTAAGCGGTTCTTTAATTATATTTATATTTTCCGGAAAAATTTACGAAAAAATCGATTATATTAATTACTTAACGAATATCTTTAAAATAACGACCGAAAGCAGATAAGCCTATAATTAAACCTTTACGGCATATACTTATAAGGATTATAAATACGATATTTTCCGAAAGAATAATAACGACTTTACAAAATAAATCCTGGAATTAATATTTTTAGCAATTAAGGAAATAAGTTTCCTTTTAGGAAAAAATTTACGGAAATAGTACGTTAAATTAATTAAATCCGGTAAAATATACGATAACAGGTTCTTAATTAACATTTAACGAAAGTACCGTAAAAGGCTAAAGTAAATTTCGAAATTAACGAAAAAACTAAACGAATAAATCGTAAGGTAATAAAAAATTATAGCTTAGGGATAACGATATGGGGTTTTAAAAATAAAGACGACGATCGTATAAGTTAATAACTTATATATAGTACTGGCACCTATTGTAAAGATTTAAACGATTACGTTCCAGATAGTAAAAAAAGCCGAGATTAATAACGGTACGATTAATTATTAAAAAGTAACGGTTAATTTTTTAAATTATTAAATTATAACTTATTTATAACTTATATCGAAAAATATTAAGGTAACGTTTTCGACTTTTTACGGGATATCCGTAAACCCTTTTAATTAGGATAATCCTGATTAAGAAAAGATTAAGGATAACTTTTAACCGTAAGGAAGGATTTTAAAGTATAGGTTAAAACGAGGAAATCGTAAAGGTTTTTATTCGGACCGAAACGGTAATAAACGAAAGCGCTAAAAGTCGGATATATAAGAAACCCGTTATAAAACGTATTTAAGTTTTTTTTATAAGTTTTTTTAATATTATTATGTATTTCCTAGCAGAACCCCGGCAGATTTCCGTTTTAACGATAAGATGGTAATATACGTTTAAGGCCGGATATCCTTTAATTAATTTTTAAAGGAAAAAATTAACCGTTTATCGAAAAATATGGAAAAAATAATTATTTAAGAAATAAATTAATTCCTAAAGGGAGGAAGACGGGTTTTAGCATGTTTTTTAATTTTTAATTAACGTAATATAATAAACGTTACGCTTTACTTTTTAAAAAATTTATCTATTTTAAACTTAAAGTTTACGATATATATTTTTAACTTTATTAATAAGTTCTTAAATTTTAAACAAACCGTATAAGGCAACGGGGTATATATAAATAACAGTTTCGTTCCGATTAAAAAGTACGGAAAAATTAATATAATATTTCGAAGTTTTAGCAGTACGAAAGCATTACGTTTATACGATATGGTTTATTACGAAAATTTTATATATAACTTGGTATTTTTCCGGTAATTCCGGAAAAAAAAATACAGGTAAAATAACCGAAAAATTAATAATTTTATCCGAAATAAATATAATTAAATAGTTGTTACGTTAATAAATAAGTTTAATTAATTCATTATCGAAAATATTAACGTAATAATTATTTATATAGTTTTTGTAATTTATAAACGTAACGTTAATTTGTATATAACGAGATTATTACGGACCGGTAACGGTATTATATAATACCTAAAATTAAGATATTTTAGGTTTAAAGTAATCGTTTAATTGCAGTCCTATATAAAAGGAATGCGTTTAAAGGGTTTTATAATAATCGAATGCTAAGTATATAGTAAAACGAAAACCAGGAGGTAAATACGTTGTAAACTAAGGGAAAAAGTTTCTTAATTAAGATAAAAAATTACTATCGATTTTATAGATTTCGAAAAAAACTTTAAAGGATATAAATACGTTATATTTACGATTAATAAGTATTTAAGGTTTATCTGGGATATTTATTTTAAGAACCGAGAGTAGGATATATTAATTATAACGTTCGAATATTTTTTAAAAGTTTTAAAAAATTAGGATAAGGTTTTTTTATAGGTAATCGAATGCGATAACGAGATTTTGAAAAATTATTAATTTCGAAATATATTATAATCGCTTTTTTTAAATATTAGATTTAAGTTTTTAATACCGTATATTTAGGCCTAGAACGGGGGTGTAAAACGTTTAAGGAATATGATTAAAAAGAAAACGATTACGATACGAAATAGCGTTAAGTTATTTTCGTTTTTAATTATATATATTTTTAAAGTAATAGTATATTTATATAACCGTACCCTTAAATATGTATTTTTTTGGCAAAGTTTATATAAGGTTTATTATATTTACTTGATATATAAAGATGGTATTATAATGCTTAATCGGAAGTTTTAATAAGTTTATTTACGAATATATAACTATATGGCTTATATTATGATAATTATAATTATAAAAAAAAAAAAAGATTTTAAAAATTAAATTTTAAAATATAAATTAATTTTTTAATCGGTTACCGATTTACGAATATCTACAAGATATGAAATCCGTTAATTAATAAGGTTGTTATTATTCGAAACGTATAATTTAACGAAAAGGTTATTTTTTTAAATGATATTAAAAATTTAAAAAACGATTTTCTGTATATAATAAAAAAAAAGTTATAAAAGTTATTCCGATAGGTAAAAATACTTAATTAAAATAATAATTATTTAATTTATATATAAAAAAAAGATAAAAACTTAAGCGGAATAATTTAATTACCGGCTAAATAAAAGGAATAACTTTAAAAAAGTATTAGCGTAAAAAACGTACGGGATAGGGAAAAATAAATTTATTTATAAAGAATTAATTATTTTTATACAACCGTTATATTCGAATTATTTCCGTTTTTTAAATTATTACTGCTATTAACGTTTGTTTTAATAACTGTTACGATTATTACGCCGACGGAAGGAATAAAAGTAATTTTAAGTTTTTTTTATACTGTTTAACTTAAAGTAACGGTAAAAAACGAAAGTACCTTACGGGTAATAAGCGTAAGCCCCCCGTATGTTCCGTATTAAAAAGGTATTATCCGAAATAAATATAAAATATAAAAAGCCGTATTTAATATAAGACGTTTAGTTTTTTTTGTAAATATATACGATAACCGGCCGGTAAGTTACGGAAATTTAAGGAAGTTAATTACCTAAAATACGCGTTATCTTAATCGAAAAAGTAATAATATTTTGGTATATAAAAAAATATTAAGGTCGTAAAACCGGGTATATAGGCGTAATTTACCGTTACTGCCGTAAGGTTATAAAAAGCTAAATATATACCCGTTAAAAAAGATATTTCGTAAAGCCGAAAAGGTTTATTTATAAAATTATAAGAAGATATGATTTTAAAAAATGGTTAATTAGTTTTTTATTAAAGGGAAATAGGTTTTAAGGTATATGTAGGTATACGTTTATAAATTTAATAAATATAACTAGTTGCAAAAATGTAAAGTACGTTTTGTTATACGAAGCGATTAATAACTAAAAAACGTATATAATAATATATACGTATTTATTTTAATTAAAAAATCATTTAAAGCTTTAATCGTTATAACGGCTAAATTCGATTTAAAACTTAAATAATATAACGTTGTTTACGTTTTTGTTAACGTTAACCTACTTTACGAAATATATATAAAAACGTCCCTAAGATATTCCTAACGTAAAAAAACTTTTTTAATTAAAAAGGTTTTATATGGCTTACGGGAGTCGCCGTTATTATGGCAGAAAGATTTTACCGGAACGCTTAAAAGATTAAGATTTAACCCCGTTCTTTATAAATTTTGTTATTTTACTTATTAAAAGGTGTTTATTTTCTTTTTTATAAACGATATCGTTACAATATATCGCAAAGAAAACCAAGACCTCGTCGATCAGTTGATTTAGTAAATACGGAAACGGTATACCCTTATAAAAGGTAAGAATTTATAATAATTCCTCGGTATCGAAATAATTAAAAACAAACCTAATAGGAAAATCTAATTATCCTAATCCGATTTTATAAATAAACTAGTTAACTTAATCCTTAAAAAAAGCTTAAATAACTTTTTAAAAACGTTTATAATTAACGTTAAACTATTGCCGAATCCTGATTTGGCTTATTTAAGCTTTATTAACAGATATTAAAAGAAAATCGGTTTTATTTTTTACGTAACGATTAATACGTAACCCGATATATTTTTTACTATATTCCGATTTGCCCGTTTTAACTTAAACCTTAACGACGTATATTATAAAGCTGTTAATCGAGTTATATTATACCTGATCGGGATTAAAACGTTAACGTTGTAATTCGGAAACGAAAATTCGTTAAATATCTGGAATAACGTTTTTTTCGTAAATAATACGGTTAATCGAAAAAACTTTTAAGTTTACGTTATAAAGCTATTTAAAAAAGTAATAAAATAACGGGCGAATAAACAAGATATAATAATTACTTTTATAATAAAAACGGAATTATTATCTTTTACGTAGGTTGTAAAAAAAACCTTATTTAGTTTTCGATTGATTAAAAAGTTGGAAATTATTTTAAATATTAGACCGTTAAATATATAATGCGATAATTAACAGATTATATGGTTTATTAATACCGATATCGCCTTATTATAAACGAAATTACGGTACGTAAATATATATAATTATTAGTTACGAAAAGTTGTAAAAAGGAACTTAATTAAAATGGATTATACGTTTATAGGCAATATGCTGGTTGATAAATTAATTAAAGCTTTATTATGCGAACCGTTTAAGTATTTTAAAAAGTAGCTAGAATTAATAAATATTACGAAAACTTTTAAGTAACAGAAGAACACCTTATAAGTAATTTTAAAGGAAAAATTAATTAATTAAAAAGATTTAATTGCCGGAAAAAAGGTTAAATAAAAAGCTATAACTTTAGGAAATGATAATATATAACGATTAACGCTATAAATGCTTTAGGGCGTTAAGGGGGTATATCAGTTAACAGGGGATGCTAAACGCACCTTATATACGGAAAGGCTCCCTTTAATCGGAAGATATATATTCCGTTACTAGGTTACATAAAAGCTGTACGCGTACGAGAAACATACGCAAGTTAGCCTAATACAACACACAACTGATGTCCCCTATATCTAACACCAACTGTCTCAGCTCACCTGGCCTCCTTCGGGTCTAGTGGAGTTCTTTGGAAGTAACAGATGTATAACAGGTTCGTTACAAACCGATTAAGATTAAAATTTTAAAGTTACAGCGGAAGGTTTTCGGGAAAAAACATCCGGATACGATTTGGAGTATAGTATTTTTTATAACGATATATTATGCGCAAGGTCGGTATAATAAGGCCGAGCCGATTAAGATTAAAGCTTTAAAATTATAACAAGAAGTTTTTGGAAAGAAATATCCGGATACGATTTGGAGTATGGCATTTTTCGTAGCGACATATTATGCGCAAGGTCGATATAATAAGGCCGAGGCGGTTAAGATTAAAATTTTAAAGCTGTTATAAAAGGGTTTCGGAAAGAAACACCCGAATACGATTTAGAATAATACATCTTTCGCAGATATATATTATGTACAGGGTCGGTATAATAGAGCCGAACTAATTAAGATTAAAGTTTTAAAATTACGGCGGGAAATTTTCGAAGAAAAATATTTTAATTCCCTTTAAGCGATATATAATCTTATTATTACTTAGAACAGCCGAAGCCGGCGCGATAACGTTATTATCTTAATAGGCGAATATTTACGATTAAGACGTATAGTTTTAGGGCTGGACCATTTATTTATGAAAGCATCCGACCGAACTTTTAATTGCTGGAAAATTAAGTAAGTTCGGCCGGAAAGCTGTTTATAACCGTAATAATATCAATTTATTCTTTCTTTAGTCGAATGAGATTTTCGTAACTCTTTCCCTGCTTTTTTTATTTTAGCTGCTGCTATAACTACGTTTTCTATAACTTGATCTCGTTCCTTTTCGGTTGCGAGTTATTTTTTTATCTTTTTAATCGTTTTGTTTATTTTCAATTCCAAAACTTCCGCATATAGGAAGGGCAAGGCGATTTCGCTTGCTTACGTGACTGTATTGAGGCTTTGTACTTACTGAGACCCGCGATAACCAGCGGTCGTGCCTAGCATTGGGAAGTGGACAGAGCGGTGTCATGGGCAATTTAAAGGAAAAGTTCTTCTGGGGCCGGTGATATGGATGAAATTTACGCGCAATAATGTTCCGGTGGTATGGTCGTACTTTTATAAAGCAAATCCCCATCTCTTAATATCCCTGATTTTCAAGGTTAAAGACCCAGATTTAAATCTATAATTAAATTCTATCTCAAGAATTAGCCTCGAATGCAACGATAATCTTGGCACTAAGGTCCTGCTTATCCATTTAAATATTTTCGATATCCGCCTGCCCTTGCCACTTGGCCTTATATAACGTAATCTTATCCATCTCCTGCTTCGAAACCAATCGCTTAAATTTAAATTCGTCTCGACCTTAAAAATGCGTTACCTTATAGTTAATTATAGCCCCTTTACCGATATCCATCTTTTTAACTTAACTGTTATTATTATCCGGGTAACCTTTTTATTTAACCTTGTATTATATTTACTTGTTAATACGGCCTTTAGTAATAAAATTTTTAACTTTAAATACGGTTTTTTTTGATTTAATATAAAAATTTATTATAAAGCGTTTTTTTATAATTATTATGTAATAAGATTTCGCAAATAATATTTTTATCCGTAATTACGTAATCCGGATTTTTTTTAACGTTAGTATTTTTGGTAATAAAATTAATTAACGTAACGTCCGAATATTTATCGATATTTATGGGGTATATAATATTTATTTTATTTTCGTTTTTTAAAAAATCCGTCGTAACGGAAACGGAATCGTAATAAGTGCTTATAACAACGGTTAAAATTAGTTAATACGTAAATTTTAATAAGGTTGCGTACTTTAAGTTTTATGTAAAACGATTAATATTATTTCCGATAAATTGTTAATAGCTATGTAATTTTTAAGTTTATTATTTGGCCGTTTTTCCGTTAAAAATATAACCGGGTTAATTATTTTTTCGGACCCGATAAATAATAGCGGAATATTATAACCGGAGAATACCTTATTATTAACGTTTATAGTAATTAAACTTTAGGAAGATGTGGAATAATTTTGCGACAAGTTTAGGGATACCGAAAATAATTATTTTTTTTTAAAAAATTGTTTACCGTAATGTTAGTAACGAGGTATTAAGTTTTTTCGATAGTTATTACGTCGCTTTTAAAATTGTATTATTATTGCGGTTTTTTTTAAACTTAAGATATTATTATTTTTAGATTTTAGCTTTTTTATTTTTATAGAATTTTTATTACGTTCGATATTAAAAGCGTTTTAAAAATAAAATTGTAATTTTAAGATAAAATTAAATTTCTCCGGACAATAAAAATGCAAACGTAAATAACGTACGGGTAAAGCTCCGTTTTAAAACGTTTTGATATAAGTTTAAATATAATTAAATTAGGTTTACCGAATTTTAAATTAATATATCCGTATAAAAGATTACAACCGTTTATCCTTTAAAAAAAAAAGGTAATATCCGGCTTTAACAAGAACCTTGCCGTAAATAAAAGGGTTATATTAAATTAGAAAGCCGTCCAGGTGATCCAAGTGGTATTAATAATACTTTTCCCAGGCCCCGATACCGCAAAACTATTTATTATAAAGAAAACATAGCTTTGCAAAACCATCGACTTTTACGGTAACTGCTTTGTAGCATTCGTATACGTATCGTTAATCGTAAGAAAAACCGTTATTGTTTTTTTTATACCGGCTTTTATCTAACTTTAGCCATAGTTAATATTTTACGTTATAACGCTTTTAATAAAAAGTTAATATATTACAAAATACAGCAAAACTCGCAGGGTTTTATAATTTATTAATTTCGAAAAAGTTTTACGTTAAACGGTTTTTTTCCGGTATTAAAAACCGGATATAGTTAAATATCGCCTTATAGTATCTTAGTAGATTATTATATTTAATTAATTAACTTTTTTGTTATTTTCGCAATTTTTTAATAACGAATTTTCGTTTTTCCGTATAAAGCTTTTTACGTTTTATTAAGAATTTATTATCGGTTTTGTTTTATTATATAAAAAGTTTTTAATTAATACGTATAATTTTAAGGTTATTTTTATATTTGTATTATTTTTTTGCTAGCAGGTATTATTAAAGCCTTAGGTTACGAAACATTATTAAATTACGGAAAAGGTTAAGGATTAAGGTGTATTTTTTCGGGCCGTAATAAGCTGCCTGGTTATTTATGCCGTTCCGAAGTAAGTAATATATTGGAAGCGTATTTAGGTTGGTATATTTAGTATATATTATTTATATAGTTTCGGATTTAAATTAATTTATTTAACGGGTAAAGTTAATAAGGAAAATATTTTAGATAACAACGTATACGTATTTATTAGGTAAAGATTTTTTGCTCGAATATTATAATATTTCGGTAATATTAGGAATTCTGTTCGTAAATTTAATAATTACAGCCGACGATTAAAGGTACTTATAGTTTTAATATTTTCCTTTAATTGATTTTTAAAAAATAACGTTTTAAAAAAATGTTTTTTTTTATTATATTACTAATATTTTATTTTTCGATAGCATAATCGTAAGGAGGTTGTTAATGGTATTATAATTTTTAAATATTTTATAAACTCAAAGTTTAACTAGGAAAGGAAATATAAGGTTAAAGTAAAAAAATACAGGTTTAATGCTTTCGTATAAGGCGTATTATGGTTTAAAATATTAAGGATTAAAATAAAGATTTAAGAATTAAATTATAGTTTTTACCTTTTATTAAGCGTATACGTTATATTTTTAATATTGCGGGTAAGTTAAATAACGAATTCCGGCGTTTTTATTTCGTTAATAAAAACTATAAATATAAGGTTCTTAACGTAGTTAACGTATATTAACGTATATTAACGTTATTAAATCGAACGTATTATTATTATTTAAAAATAAAGGTTTCGGCTAATATCTGCGTAGTAATTAAATTCGATATATTCTTTAATTCGAGACGAAAAGTAAATATTCCTTAATAAAAGGCCCCAGTTATTAATAGGCGTTACCGGGCGTTTGTACTTAACTTAATCCGCTGTTTAAAATTGTTTCGCGTAATTAAGCATAATATTTTTCGTAATAAACTTATAACGTTTTTTATACTTTAACATACCTATTTTTTTTTTACCAAGAGTTTTTTTAATAAACTAACAAGAAAGCTAGCATTTTACGAAAGAGATTTATTATTTCTACAGTGAACCTTTTGCTATTTCTGCAGTGGTCCTACTTTTACACCTGCTACCACCTGCTGCACCGCCGCCACCTGGCAACACAATTGTATATAGCCGCAACTGCAGCTGCAATTGCAATTGCAATCGCAACTCCTTAATTTTTGATTTTTTCAAAGCTTCCCAGCTGCAATAACAACAACAACACCGTCTACAATACCTAGGGTGGCGATAACCTCAACCGGCACGGCTGCCCTGGACCTTAGACGCCGTTAGCAAAAACTCGTTACTGCTGCGCACTGTCCTTAATACGTAACAGGTTATTAGAACTGGAGCCAGGCGTATAGGTGCCCAATTCGGCTGTAACTGATACGATTAACCTAACTGACGATAATTAACTGCTATATAGGGTTGCAAAGATGTTAAAACGTTTAAAACGTATCGGTTTTAGAAAACATTGTTATAGTATAGCTGAAGTTTATTGTAAGTCTTATTAATAAGGGTGCACCTTAATAAATCAATTGAAAATGGGTGTGTTTTACATAAGGGGGTCTTTAAGAGAAGATTCGGTGTGAACTGGCAGGTGTGCTAGGTGTATGCCAGGTGGAAGTAGGGCCACTGCAGAAATAGCAAAAGGTTTACTGCAGAAATAGCAAATCTCTTACGAAATCTAACGGTACGCCAAAATGGAAATACTTGCCTCGGTTATAGATTGTGCTATACCACGTAATATTAACTCTTTAAGATTAGCTTGCTGCCAGGCCGTTATAAATACGTTCTAATATTTCCATACGGTTTCCTAACTAGGGATATCAAATTCTTGGTTTTCGGTATCCTTGCCGTCGATGCTATAAGCCATTATCTTTATAAAGTTTTTTAGGAACTCTAAGTTATATATTAAGGTTTTAAAATTTTTCTTTTAATGTTTGTATATTTAAGTTAATTATTAATACGTAAAAATAAATATAAACGTATTTACTTAAGCTATATTTGTATTATTTTATCGTAATTCCGTTTTACCCCGGGTAAAAACGTTTTAAAAATTAACTTTCCATTTACGATATTGTTTTTTTTTAACGCGTTTTTTTCATAACCCAGGCGGAGGGTATTAATTACGTTTTTAGCTTTTCCTATTTAAATAAAATTAATTAAAAGAAAAAAAGAAAATATTATTAAGAAATCGAATAATTTTAAAGCTTTTAAGTTAAAAATTCGACCGTAAATATTATAACGGATTTTAAAAACGAATAAATAAAAAACTTAAATATCTTTAAAAAAATTCGAATTTAAATATTAAATACGAGTTTAAATACGAATAAAAAAGGGACGATATAATATAAACGTATAAAAACTATAAATGCTTATTAACGCAATATAATCCGTTTTTAAAAACAGCATTACGTAAAGGTCTATTACTTTTAAATACGGAAGGATTTAATTATAGCATAATTCCAGGACTTTATTAAAGGGATCGAAAACTAAGATTTTAGTCCTAAAAAAAGGCCTATAGCCGACCTTTAATTACGGTTGCTATTACTTTTATAAAAGGTTGGACGGGGTAATAGGAATAATCCAAAAATTAAGGGCCCAAAAATAAAAATAAGATTAATTAATGGGCTGTTTAGGTAAAGGGGTGAGCAGAGCTGATGCCAGGCTGATAAGGGCTAAAGGAGGCTAATAAATAACTAAGCCGAGGTTAAGCCGAAAAGCGAAAAGACTGCAAAAATGGGCACCCGTGCCGATTCACGTGTCGCTTAAGTTTCGAGCCATAATACCATTAGAATAGGGGTAAATCTGCCCCACAACAGCTGCATAAATATAGATGTGTAGTCCCCGAACGCTCATGGCTCCCCACTTAACATGGAATGCAAGGGGTATTCAGCCTATCTCTAATATCAATGTCTTCGTACCACACGGCGTCTCTCTTCAGCCATCAGATGGACGTCCTCGACTCTCACAAGCAGGGTCTTAACAGCATACAAAATGGATGCTGTTTGGGGTCCCGAGGGTGCATGCGTGGAAGACTCTGGAACATGGCACATCACGCGAAATTCGATACTACCAGCAGCCCACGGGCTTCTACGGAATAGAATAGGAACCCGGGCACCATACCATCCCAACCCCGTCCCGGGACGGTGACGGATGAGCGCCGGCCGGCCTAATTATGACACAAATGCCGATCGACCTCATAGCCCCCCGAGGTCATACGACATGAGGTACGCCCTTTTCTGGCTCAACTTAAAGGGTGTGGGATGTCTTGAGACCTCGGATGCATTCTAGCCCCCTGACACTGGCAAGGTCGTCTAATACGACGTCTGCGAAACCCGATGCGAGTTGCATTTTGTACCATGATGCTTGTCCTTCAAGCGTCTTCGAGGCGCACCTTGAAGGTAATATAATATACCGTAAATACATACCAAGATGCGCAGACACAATATGGACAATTTCCCCACGGGGTAGGTGATATTGAGTTAGCTTTCGTTACTTTTGATTGGTATCAGCTGAAGAAACTCATTGAAATCCCCATCTTCGATGGCAAACTCAACGCCTGTCCTCCCTGTAGATATCTCCGAGTCTAGGGAGTCCCTCATACGCCTTTGACGCCGTACCTTATCTGAATATTATGTAGAAAGTATCCATTTATGTGCACACTGATGCCCACCTGCAGAGCCCCACTGGGAGCTCAAGGTTATCTCATAGCCAAACTCGGCCAATGAGAAGGCTGGGATGTGCCAGGGCAGATCAGCAGGATGAAAATTTTCGAGTTTTGTCGAATTATGACCTCATGCCAGGAACGGAGGGCGGTGGGATAGGAGTCTGCTTGACCTTAGTAGCCGAGGATTGTGTCGCAGTGTCCTTCTTGCTCTTCTTATCCTTCTTATCCTTGCTCTTTGATGCGGATGCTGCCTTGGACGGGGTGCTAGTAGATGCAGCAGAAGCGTCAGAACCCATTCGGGGGAAGGAGGGCGGTACTATGGGCGTCTCCTTCTTGGCACTAGCTGGCTTTGAGGGTTTTGAGCTGGAGGTCTTTGATTTAGAATCTCCTGACGGCGTAGCAAAAGCAACCTCAGCCGTACTAGCCGCGGGCACCGATTTACTTGACTTATGCCTCTTGGAAGACTGCTCGGAAGGTGTCGCCTCCTTGGCCGAAGACTTTCGCTTCAACTTTGAATCGCCATGGGTTGCTGTTGACTTCTTTGAAGGAGTTGAAGATATAGGCACTGATGATGCAGGGGCATCAGCCATTTCTTCGTCAGAATCACTGTCGGATCCGCTCTCTGAATCCGAAGTTGAAGAATCGGAGTCTTCCTGGGCGATAGCTTGTTTAACGGCATTCTGTGGCTGGTTCACTACCGGCGTAGGCTTATTCGGCGGGGGAGCCGGGACCCCAATGGGGAAAAACCGCGCTTTGAGACCTTGCGGTTGCTCTCGAACAGCCCTGGACGGAGGAGCATATTGCTCTGACGCGGTAGAGCTGATAGTGCCTTCGGGGCCGAATTTAGCCATTCGCCGGAGATGTACAGTAGAGTCGATGCCGCGGTTCACTGACTCGTCAGCTTTGATCTCATGAACTGTTGAAAGGAACAAGACTTACGAGTGTTGTACTTATCCCCGCCTTTGGACGGGATCAGGAGCTGAATCTGGGTGCTCGTAGCATGCGCCTCAAGGTCTAATCCGTAGTTGTCACCTTGGTGGTTTAGTATGGGGCCGCCCGCTGTGGCCTTTGCTAGATCAATTTCCATCTCCTTCAAGACAGTGATGGGGAGAGAAGCAGGCACAGTGAAGTACCACACTTGTTTGCCCTCTAGGTTAGTCTTGCTGAAGAAATCAGCAACCTCTTTTCCAGGGTTATCGGAGGAAGCTTTGCACAGCGTGAAATCTGCGTTGTTTAACCAATTCGGGCGCGACCTAGAAATAACAGAATTAGATAGGTGTAACATACTGCACAAGACGGGCTACCCACAGCTGAGAACTTGAACCTGCTGCGGCATTGCCATTGACTGTAGCAACGGCCGTACTGTTGCCGCTCACGTCTTTATCACCTTCCTCCTCGGAATCAGATTTGCTCTCACCCTCGCCCTCGGAAGATTCATTGCTGTCGCTCTCGCCTCCATTTGCTCCTTGTGTCATCGCTGTTACTTGATTCTGAACGGCGACGTTGGCATCAGCTTGCGCATGGTCATCTTCGCTCTCACTTGAGCTGTCTTCACTCTCGGATTCGCTCTCTGATTTGTTCGCATTGGGTAGATTCTTTGCGCCATTGGGCCTTGCAGCCGTCTCGTTACGAGCAGCAGGGGTGGGACTTGTCTCTGACTCGGATTCTGATTCTGATTCTGATTCTGACTTTGACTGCGATTCGGATTCCGACGCTGGTTCAGGCTTGGTGGGAGGTTCGGCAGGCTTATTTTCTCGTTGTGTTTGCGGCTTCGTCCCGTTGACTTTCGCTTCGGGGCCTTTCTTTTTGCTAGCCATTTTCGCATCCAACTTCTTCCGAGCAGCGTCAAGATCATCGTCATCATCGCTATCGCTGCCACTGCTGCTGGTCTCATCTGAGGTTTCGTCACTGCTTGTGTCGTCGGTGAATTCCTTCTTGACAGCATTCTGTTCACGCGCACGCGCATGAGGGCCCTTGGATGAAGCGGCAGCCTTCTTGTCACGGACGGACGAGGCCATCTTGTCGAGGGAACCTATTTTCACGCGCGGCGCCATCGTAGAGAGAGAATGGAGACACAAAACCAGCAGAATTTAAGGGGAGAGAAGATGGGGGCGGCAGCGGCAATTGGTACGAAGTAGTGTTCCGCTTGAAGAGTGAATGGACGTGAAGCGTGAACGCGCCGGCTTAGGATAAAATGGAAAAAAAAGTAAAATTTTGGTAGGTCAGTGGCAGAAGTGGGTCCATGCTGTAGCTCTGGTGGGTCAAGCCTATGGGCTCAAGTAGTAGGTACTCTTGAGTGCAGCTATATGCGTTCGAGGTACAGAGAATTAGATGCCTATCTCGTCCGCTAATAAAGTTCCCCAGAGAGTAGACTTTGTTAAGGGACTGTACATAGTACATGAATGGCTCTTCAAAGTAAAAAGCAGGAACCACATGCAACTGCTTAAAGATATGGCAGGTGCGATTCGAGAATGAAATTTCGACAAGAGGCCCGCCAGCATAGAAGATAGAAAGTGCCTACCTGCTGCTCGTGTTCAAACACATATTAATTATATTGCAATTTATATCTTGGTAGTGTTGGTATATCAAACAGAATGGCTAGTAGTAAACGCAGAAGGCTTGACATCACGCAATCACCCCAACGTGAGTTTACATTTGCCTTGGGCCTTTGACCATCAACATCTTCTAATAAGTTGGCAGCTCCAGCAATGAGTGCATTTGCTTTGCGCAAAAGACTCCTCAGTGCGCACACCGCCAGCAGCCCCGCCGCCTCAAACATCACTGCTGAACAGCCTGTCAAAGGTGATGTTGTATTACCGTCACTAAGCACTGAGAGTCAAACCCAGGACAAAGCACGTCCCAGGAGATCAAAGAGGACTCGGCTCCCCCGCACCCCATCAACTCAGGAAAATCACCCGGCGCCAGACTCAAAGGAGCTTGCACAAGCAGCTCCGGCCACCGAAAAGGGGCTCCCGCCAGACACAGCATCGCCTTTACCTGCCGAGTCGTCGCCTGCCATAGGCCATTATGAAACTCCAATTGAGCCGCCGCCCGTTCTTTTTTCCAATTTTAAACCTTCCAAAAGCAATTACCAGAAGAGGAAGGATGGCAGGCTTCATCTGAAACTGGTTGATGGAGAGGTTCGTCTGCTCATGTTCGCGATAGGATCAAGCTTACCATGATAGCTAGCGCTTGGTGGTTCTCGGCAGCTATGGCATTTCCGTCAGTTCCGGTGAGATAACAATCAACGGCGCGACACTAGGAAAATCGACGAAGATACATTGGGTTGATGCCCCTTTTTGCCATGCATTACCAGTCATTCGGTGTCCGGAAGCAGCGACCTTGGACCTTCACCCCCATCCAGGTGCTTCAACCCTGAGGGACTTAGGAAAGCTCTCGCCCTACTTTCGCCGATTATGGAATGAGACTCCTGAATCGGACTCAAGCTTTACGATTGTAAGTGTGCCATGGCGCTATGCTGGTATCATATCGGAGGGCTAATTCCGCAACAGCTCTACACTTCAGCGGACGGACCGAAGCGAGCATTGCTACAGGATCTTATCTCTCCTGCCGAGTGGAATAAAGAGATATCGAGACTGGTTAGCAAGTCGGCTTCCAAACCTATATCCGTCATGGTCACCGGCCCAAAATCCGCTGGAAAGTCAACGTTCGGCAAATTATTAGTCAACCGACTCGTCACTTACTCACCAAAGGGTACCAAGAACAAGAGGATACCTGACGTCGCCGTCTTAGACCTCGACCCAGGCCAACAAGAGTATGGCGTACCTGGGCAGATCTCCCTTGCCCGTCTTGGCAAACCCGTGTTGCAGCCGTCATTCTGTCGTCCCTTATCTGGAACCGGGTTTAAGATAATTCGGTCTCACTCGTTGGCGTCCATATCACCGGCGTCTGATCCTGATCTCTACATTGACGCTGCGCGTGATCTCGCGACTCATTACCGTAATGTTCTGGGAACTTGCCCACTGATCATCAACACACCCGGTTGGATACAAGGTACCGGTTTAGACCTCCTGATATCTCTGATCACTGATCTGCGCCCCGCAGAAGTCATCTACATGTCGCAAACCGGCCCAGCCGAAGCGGTAGATGCTCTACGTGAAGCTTGTAAAACAGCTACTTTTTTGACACTTCCGTCTCAGACTACGCAGTACACGTCGCGCACTGCGGCACATCTACGTGCCATGCAGACGATGTCATACTTCCATGCGGAAGCCGAAGTTGACCAGTCTCTGACAAAGTGGAATACAAACCCCTTGACGACCGTGCCCCCGTGGCTGGTGAGCTACGCCGGCGAAAGTCGTGGTATTTTAGGTATCATGCTGTACGACTACCAGACCTCGCAGGACCTACTCGCCGACGCCATCAACGGCACCGTACTGGCGGCGGTCGAAGTAGAAAGTGCCCTAGCTTTCCGGGACCTCGTTGACCAGAAGACTGAAGCGAAGGGCAGCGATGACGATATCCGCGACGCGGATACGAGGATGGATGTAGACGATGATGACGATAACGATGACCCGAAGCCGACAACAACGCCATCCCTAGACGAACTCCAAAAGCGGCTAACCGTCCCGACGCCAGAAGGCATCCCCCTTATTAGCGCGACGCACGGCACTACGCTCGACCCTAGGTACTCGCGGTTCCTCGGGCTCGTGCTCATGCGCGGCCTCGACGTCCGCAATAAGGCGCTGCAGCTCCTGACGCCGATCGCGGCCGAGAGGATCGACGAGGTCAGCGCCAGGGGCGGCGAGATCGTGCTCGTCAGCGGCAGGTTCGACCCGCCCAGCTGGGCGTACACGGAGGACCTGTACTACCGGCGCAGCAGAGCAGAGGACGATAACGGCGACGGCGTCAGTGGAGACGAAGGCGTGGATGATGAGGACGAGCCGATGGAGGTCGTTGAGGACGGCGGGACCGAGAACGATTCCGCGTCCGAGGCTGAGGATGCGGGATCGGGGCTGGACACGGTCGCCACCCCGACACCCTGGATCGAGATCCTGCGCGGGAACCAGAAACGCGGCGCGGGGTCCAAGGTCTGGAGGGTCAGGCGGGATCTAGGGCGTGGAGGGAATGGGGCTGAGTAAGCAAGAACGTGATTACGATTGTAACTGCAAGGAACACAGAAGCTGGCTCAAAGTTCTGCTACCACATCCAACCTCATTGCTACTTCCGGCTGCATTGCTACGTCCCGGGCGCTACTGCATCTAGCTATCTTTCGCTCAATTTTGCATATCGGGTCTATACGATTCTTATGAATGCTATTATCCGCAAGGGAGCAATGCCACTATATATGACCGCCATCAGTGTAGCTCTCTTTCGAGTTTTTCATAATATCGTCATCTTGTCCCGCCGGCCCTGGGGACCGCTAGTATTGACCATGAGCTCATCCTATACAAAATCAACCAAACTCACGTAAAGATCTGTATAACCCGCCCGTGACAGAGAAAAGCACGTCTCGGTCGTGACCCGGCGCTATTTAATCACTAGGCTGGCGCAAGCCCTCTAACCTCACCAGCCAGCCCCCAGGGCCCTTCTTCTCCAGCCATCTCGAGGAGGGACCGCTCCATGGTCTCGACCTGCGTGAACCGCTCGCCGCCGCCACCACCACCACCACGCGATGACCTCGTCGACGACGATGGCCGGTCCTGCGCCTGCTCCACCGCAAGGACCGACGCGGCCCCGACGAACCGCCGGTACCCGCCTCCGCGTAACCCGACCCCAGGACCTTCTCGTCGCCGCCCTGCCCCGTAGATCAGGCCCGGGCTGGCTGCAGTTGATTTTTAGCAGCAGGAAGGGCCACCGAGTGAGTGGTGGCCCGCTGAATTTTTGATCTCTACGATCTTCTTCTTGATGGATAGATCCCCGGACACTTCGTCAGATGATACGTCTTGAACACCAAGTGGAAGATTTTGGCGCGACGAGATCATGGTTAGTGGCGCGCACGGTGAGAAGAAGGGGGTCCCTGTGTGTGTGTGGATGGGTGGGGAGTGAGGATGAGATAATTAGATGAGATGGATTTGTCACGCGGTATCCGAGGGATTGATATTAGTCGCATCAAAAGGCGCCACTCCTCCTGAAGCTTCCTGTGCTGGGGCCGCGAGCGACATCTAGGACTTGAAGGAAGAGTGGGGGATGCGGGTTAGTGCCCTCGTTCCACGGCGAGTGCTTGGGATCGCTGTGTGTAGCGTAGAACGAAACACCAACGACGTACGCCGTCGCGCGCACATCCCGTCATGGTTTGGGTGCACATCTTCAGTCAATACCGAGCTTGCTTCTGACTGAGACATTTGGCCCCTGCAGCTAACAGTGTGGGGTTGGCGCTCTATGAGATTACATGCAGGCTTTCTATCGGGCAACCGAGCGTAAGGAGCGATATCTTCAAGGACTGGACATCGAGCAAAGTTTGAACCATAACGAGAGAATAGAGATGCATAGGCGCCGAAATGAACAGCCCTAGACTATAAAGAGAGACACCCTGCTAACATATATCTGGTAAAGTCGGCGGGGCGGATACTAATATTGGCTGTATCGTCTCACAAGTCAAACCGACCGGACTCTTACAGCCCGGAACTTGATCTTGCACTGGCTCGATAGAAGGCAGGGGAATTTCGCTGCACACCATCAGCCCTTGGTAGGGGGGACGGCGACGAGTTATTAACTGACTACGAAACGGACGGGCGAATATATCCGCATCGATTAATGTAATATTGCATTAATGCTCAGTCGTTATTTATTCGAAGTGCTAGCTATCCCACTAAGGATGCGACGACGATGAAACCCAGATCCCGGAAGAAGGGGCCGAACGAACCATGAAGCTCGCCTCCCTCTCATTCTCATTCGACAACCCCTTTGGGCAGAACGGCAATATAGTCCAAGGGCGCCGTCTCCCTCCCATGCGGCTGCGTCTCGATCCTCACCACGTCACCCTTCCGGATCTCGACGTCCCTGAATGTGATCCTCGTGGCCGAGTGCCCGTCGATGCCCCTCGTCAGCGTGTACCCGAGGCGGTCCTCGAGATCGCCGACCCAAGTGCCCAGGCTGCGGTCGTTGAGGAACAGCTCGTAGCTCGCCTGGCCCTCGTACAGGTCGTAGTAGGCGACTGCGAGGTCGTAGACGCCGGCGGGGAAGTCGAGCGTCGCCCGGACGCTGGCGGCGGTGGAGTTGTCGACGGTCTGCACGATGCGCAGGCCGGACGCGGCCTCGAAGGGCGTCACGGCCGTGACGCGGTAGCCGTCGAGCTCCATGTCCTCGGCCTCGACGCGCCAGGGGTGGTTGCCGACGCGGCCGCGCGCGTCCGGGATCGACGACTTGTTGAAGTAGAACTGGTTGATGGCGTCGCGCCACACGATGGCGTGCCCCGCCTGGTACTCGAGCCGGAACAGCGTCTCCTCGAACCGCTGCCGGTCGATCTTGCCCTCGAGCGCCGCCCACTGCGCCGGGAAGCCGAACGCCGTCTCCGCGCCCGCGTAGTGCGCGTCGTAGAAGTGCTGGATCACCGTGTTCCCGTTCTTGAGCCGCTGCGTGTACGGCACGTGGTGGAACCAGAGGAGGAGCTCGTCGGGCGTCGTCTCGACCTTCTCGTACATCGCCGCGATCTCCGGCGGGTAGTAGCCCGCGTTTCTTGTGCCGTTCCACACCGTGCGGTCCATGCCGATGCTATGATCGTTGGCGCGTGTCCACTACGATGTTTTCAGTTAGTGATAGTTCTTTCTAGACAACTTGGCCAGTATGCAGGAGCTATTAAACATATTTCAGGGGTTATAGAACCCCAGAAGTCTCTGTCGAGAATCCGTGCGCGTGGCGTAGGAGATAGGGGACGAAATTAAAAAAAAATATGACTTTAGAGGTAAACTTACCATCCCCCAACCATTGCCGTCATGCGAAGCCGGATTGGGCCCGTAATGCGGCCCCGTGATGTCCGTCAGGGTCTGGATGCCAAGGTTACCCGTGTAGTTCTCATACGCCGGCCACGAAGCCATCGACATCTTGGTGATCGTCTCGAGCACCGTCTCGTCAAAACCGAACGTCAAGCGCGTCCAATCCTGCAGTATGCGCATGTCGTCGTTCGTCGGGTCCCAGGCCAGACGCCCGTAGGCATACAGGTTGGACATGGCCAGGTGGGTGCCAAGCCAGGTGGTATTCAGGCCCACGTTGACGACGGCAGCGTAGCCACTGAGCTTCTTGTTGAACGTCTTTCCGCTGAGGATATCCGTGCCGATGACGGATTTCTCGCCGCCCACGCGGAGATCGTAGTCCAGAATGGTCCTCCACAACGGGGGAATGTAGACTAGGTGGCATTGCTGTCCATAGTACTCCTGCGAAACCTGAAGCTCTATCGCCGAAGCTGTGTTTGGCAGGTGGGCGAATAGCGGTGACGGAGGTTCGCGGACCTGGAAGTCTATCGGGCCGTACTTGATCTGGATCACGACGTTATCCTCGAAAGCACCGTCCAGGTCCTTGAAAAACTCCATTTGGCCATTGGCGCGGTCGTTGTACCAATTTTCATGGCTCAAGTGGTGGTCGTAGACGAAGGCACGGAACATGACAAGACCGCCATAGGGCTGCACGGCCTTCGCGAACAAGTTCGCCCCGTCGGCGAGTGTCCGGTTGTACGTCAACGGGCCTGGTTGTCCCTCGGAGTTGGCCTTGACGAGATAGCCGACCATGTCTGGCACATGCTCGTAGAGCTTGTCCGTAATGTCCGTCCACCACGCAATGACCGACTTGTCAAAGGGATCATAGGTGTCCAGGCCGCCGAACGTCTGAGGCGAAGCGAAGTTAAGCGACACGCCGATTTGGACGCCCCAGGGCCGCATCGCATCCGCGATCCTTCCAAGTCCGGCCATGTTCTCTGGGGACAGTAGGATCGGATTCGCATTGACGTTGTTAACAATGATGCCGTTGACGCGAATGGAAGACAACAAACGCGCGTACTCATACACGCGGGTCAGGTTAGAGACGATAACTTTGTTCTCGAAGAAGATGGAAAGGCCAGCGTAGCCGCGCTCGATGGTGCCGTCCATGTTGTCCCATTGGTTTACCCAGCGGATCGGAGCACTTGGGTTCGTGGCGTAGGCGACCTTGGAGAAGTTACCCTGCGCTATCATCGACAGGTATTCAAAGGCACCGTATAGCGCGCCTCGTTCATTCTTTCCAACGATCTCAACGCTGTCGCCTTCGGTGTTTAGCCAGAAGCCATCCTCTTTCAGCTCGGGGATATCAGATGCGCCCCCTATTTCAGCATATGCTTCGATGGTGCCCACCAGGATTGATCTTCTCCCCTGGCGGTCATGGAGGCCTTCATGCGTCACTTTGAGTTTCTTGCCAAGGACGCCCTGAATGCCCTTCTGTAACTCCTTTCCGGCCGTGAAGACGGGGCTGACTTCGCTGGTGTTGAGAGCAATGATGTTCGTCGGGACCTTGGCATGGCGGAGCATGCCGCGCGGCAGTCGTGCATATCGCAACCAGGCGTTCAGTCCGTCCTCTGCAGCCACAAGCCCCAGGGAGGCCAAAACCCAAATAGCACGCATCCTGGTGAACCCGAGCTAATGACAGACCTGCTGGCGGATGCTGAGAGAGAGAATGATCTTGCTCTTTATACATGATAGCTACCTAAACATGCGGTGACACCGTCTGCGAAGCTGATGGCAATACGGCACTAGAAGCCAGGTTTGAGCACAAGCCGTCGATTTTAGGCTAAATACTAGTAATATGCTGGACAAGATTCTGGGTAGCTCCTCTGCTCCTTCCACGCATAATAATGTACGGCTCATTCCAGCGTTCGGCCTTGTTTAATGCGACGGGAGGTGTACATATTACTCCACCTCCTCCGCCTTCTCCAGATTCTCCGCAAATTCGGGAAATACAATCCCTAGCCCCGGGACTTGGGCAGCCAGCTGTTGGGGTAAGTGGATTGGGAAGAGACGTAGGGGTAGCAATTTGTGTACGTAGCGTAACCTGAGAACGTTGTCCGGACCATGGGGCATGAAGTCACCATACGCAGTCTACAGCGCGCCGCGGCAAGTATAATGTATGCCGTTGTATTAAAGGCCTAATTCATTACCGGTTGTCGTTGCTGGTTAAAAATAAAAAAGGCGGACCTCCGCGTATTCTGGCTTGCTCCGCTTTTTGACGCAAGCCTCGTACGCCTTATACGTTCCGGGACCCCTTTTTTCCTTGGTCGGCGCCGCTCGTCGCCCAAAGCCCAAAGCCTTGGGCTCATCGCTCCGCCTTTAATGAGGTCGACGATAATGTCAGAATTCCCAGGCCTCCAAGTGGACGGTTAGCCAGGCCGACGATAAAGTTCGAGAGCTATAGCTCAAAAGCTTCAGAACATTAGGTAGCCGTCGACCTGCAAGCCTTAGCTAACCGTTGACCCGGTTAACCGTCCACCTAGCTAGCCGTTACGCCCTAGAAGCCCTGGTTTGCCGTCGACCTGGTTAACTGCTAAATTTTAGAGATCCTGGCTAGCAGTTGACTCAGGTTGTCGGCTAGCTAGGTCATCGATGGGTAGCTAGCTCGACGATAAGGTTGGCGATAAGGTCAGGTCAGTTAGGGTTGTCAGTAGGATTGGCAATAAGGTCAACGATAAGGCGATGATAAATGTCAGGTTAAAAGCTAACGCCAGGGCTTCCAGGGCTTCAGGGTATTTCAGGTTTCGCATGGGCCAAACAAAAAATTGACAGGGGTTTAAGAGACGGACCCATATGTACGGGCCGCAAGTTGCTTTTTAAATTACTTTCCAGTTTGGGAAATCGGCTCTTAACAAAAACTAAAAAAAATAAAAGGCGCATCACAATAACCCCTATCCCACTTCCTTCGCAAGCTTAGTACTTTTAAAACAGGGGCATAGCCGTGCCGGCAAAATTTCCCTTCGCCCATCCGTCCAGATCCGACATCGAACTACATGCACCAATTCCAGTGAAGCATATGGCATATCTATTATCTTCATCAGCTCCGCGTCGGTGTCGCCTTAATTGGTAGATTTCATCTGGGGTTCGTCCTTCGTCCTACAGTACACTGAGAGTTAGTTGTCTACTACTGGTTTCAGCCAACTCATTGGGCCCAGGGTGCTTCCTTCAGCTCCCAGCGGTAGCTTCAGCTTTTAACTTCAGTGGCGCAGCGAGCTCTGACAGCTATCCCCGCCGCCCATTGTCCCTTATTCAAATTTTCGTGTCTGCGCTTGACTCGCAGCCCTCCATAGACGATGGATGTAGCTCTAGAGCTACTCGATCCCCTCATTCTGGATAAGGCCTATGCTTGGGCGTTACCTTATCCCGGCGCCAGCCTCAGCAACTCCTCATATTCCGATCCCTCGGTCGCCGACACAGCGCCTACGTCTCTATGGCCGCGCGACAACATTTATCGTCAAATTATATCGATCCTCGTCATCACTCAATTCGGCGCGACTTCCCTCTACCTCATTTTCAGCGCTCTATCCTACTACTTCATATTTGACCGACGGCTCGAGTATCATCCTCGCTTCTTGAAGAATCAAATCCGCCAAGAGATCATATCGTCGCTGTCCGCCGTTCCGGGTATCAACATTCTTACCCTCCCTTTCTTCCTGGCCGAGGTCCGTGGCAAAAGCTTGCTTTACTCCAAGGTGAGCGAATATGGCTGGCCCTGGCTGTTGACCTCGTCAATCCTCTACATGGCTTTC
This sequence comes from Monosporascus sp. CRB-8-3, assembly GCA_004155055.1. Lineage (NCBI taxonomy): Eukaryota > Fungi > Ascomycota > Sordariomycetes > Xylariales > Monosporascus > Monosporascus sp. CRB-8-3. Next base: position 107,561 of record QJNZ01000227.1, read on the forward strand.
AATGATATCGGCATCTACTGGATTCATCGCCTGGAGCATCACCCCAGCGTGTACAAGTACATTCACAAGCCACATCACAAATGGATCAGTAAGTCTTTCATATAACCTTCCACCTCGATCTCGCCCTTCCCGTATCTGCAGGTGCAAATGCTGACGACATTATAGTTCCCACACCATGGGCTGCGCTGGCTTTCCACCCTCTTGATGGATACGTGCAGTCTCTGCCATACCAGTGAGTAGCCCAGTCCCTCATTACCGTTATCCTCAATTGCCATCATTTCTAAAACTCAAAAGCGTCTTCGTCTTCATTTGCCCAATGCAGAGATATCTGTACATGGTCCTCTTTATTGCTGTCCAGATCTGGACCATCCTGATTCACGACGGTGACATGATTACGGGCCATTGGACGGAGAAGTTTATCAACAGCCCCGCGCATCACACGCTGCACCACATGTACTTCACCGTCAACTATGGGCAGTATTTCACCTGGGCCGACAACTTCTTCGGCTCGCACCGGGCACCGGAGCCAGCGTTGGATCCTCTTCATGATGCCCTCAAGGTGATGCGGGCGAAAGGACTCGTGGACGAGCAGGGCAAGCCAATCAAGAAGCCAAAAAGGGAGTAAAATACTTTCGATTTCCCGGGGGGATTGATGTCTCCGGTAGATGTGCATATGAAGATTGGACGCCGCAAGGCAGGCGATTCATTGCAATCGCAGCTGATTAATTTTCGTGGATCCGATATCAGCACCAACAGTTGGAGTCAAGCATACGATTATCCCATTTACGACCGTCCTTCCAAATCAAATTAATACGAACCTCTTGTTGCAGAATGCCTGCGATATTCGAGTAAACTGGAAGTTTGGTACTACGTTTAGGTATGTGGATCTTCTTTTAAGAAAAATAGTTACTTAGCATACGAACTTAATATGCGTTAACCGCCTTTAAAAATAATATCAATAAAAATTATTATAATAGAAATAAGATCGTATAACGTACCACATAAGCAAACGGCCTAAACAAGCGAGCAGATTAAATTTTTTAACTTCTCGGGTTTTTAATTTAATTTATATATTTCTTAATATTAATATTATAAAACGTTTTAAAATAATGTTAATTTTATATATAATATTACCGAAATTACCTTAAAGGCCCGATATTACGGTAAACTTATTCGAACCGATATTATTTTTGATTCGTAAAAATTAAAGTTAACCGGAAAAAAAAACGATTATCGAATACATCTTTAATTTAAATACGTAAACATTTTTTATTAGGCTTTAATATATTAAAAATATAACGAATTTACTCTTTACTTAACACGTTACGATATATATCGGAATTATTTAAACGTTTAATTTTATTAAATAATAATTCTTTTTAAAATATATTTAAATCCCAAAAAAACTATTAAATAATTTTATACGAAAATTTAAAAATATTTCGTAAATAATTTAAATTTATTCGAGTTATAATTGCGAAATACCGTAATATAAAGAAGGATATTTATAATTTCGATAAGATAAAATTTTTAATAAGTTTTTTTAACTAAGATGTATAATTATTATTAATATTAAAAAATATATAAAAAACTTAAATATTTTTAATAAAAAAATAAAAATAATTTATATTAATATAAGTTATTAATTTTTAAAGGTAAGTTTTATTTTTATTTATTATTTTCACCGGAAAAAACTAATTTCTTTCGCTAATTCGCTAATAACCTATTTTTACTTAATTAGGAAATTGTTATAAATAAAAATAATTATAAAACTAACAATATTATTATATTTTATATACATTTTTATTAGCTTTAACTTTTTAACGTATTTATTTATTATATATTATAGGTTTTATATAACGTTACGTTATTTATAATATTAAAAAAGCTTTTATCGCCGGCTTTTATATCGCGTTTAAAATTACCATAATAATTAATAATATTAAATCCGGATTTATAAAAACGGGACTTATTTTATTCGATTTTAATTATATTTATATCGATTGATTTTTTTTTACCTTTATTACTTCCGTTATTTTCTTATTTACGAACACTTTTAAAAATATTATTAAAACGACTTAATAGAAACGTTATTTATAAAAAAAAACATTACTAGGGTAGCTCGCCGATAAAAATATTTACATCGGTTAATTTTTTAACAAAAAAGAACTTAATACTTTTATACGAAATCGCTTTTTTTCCTAAAAAAAAAGGCTATTTTCGTAAAATAAATTACGTTCTTAATAAACGCCGAAAAACTAAAAATATACGTTTTTAGAAAAAAGAAATATTTATTGTAAAAAGAAACACAGGTTATTATAAATAAGAAACTAATAATAATAAATAATGGTAATTAATAAAGGTTAAAAGTAATTATCGTAAAAAAGTTCGGATAAAAAAACGGATGTATAATATTTATAGTAAGTCCGGGTATAATACGCGTACTTATAAGAAAATTATAAAAACGTTTAACGATAAGGAATTTAATTAGTTTAAATTAATTTATTTTAATTCGTTATTACGAAATGGTAAAAAATGGCTCGTTTACTTATTTTAGCCATTTGCTTATATAATACGTTAATAATATTAAATAAAAAAAATTATTATTTATATAATTTTTATATTTGTATTAATAAGTTTATTCATTTATTATATTTAATAATATTACTTTAATATATTTACGAAACTAATTAATTAAATATTCAGATTTATTATATAATATATATTATTTTAATTATATATTTTCTATTAATATTTTAATATAGTAAAAATTTTTTATTCGACTAATATTAACGATTAATATAAAAAGATTATCTTTAACTAAATTTATAAAATAATATAGTTAAAAGATTATTTAAAATAAAAGTTATAGTAAAAGTTATTTATTTCTTTAAATAATTATAATAAATATTAAAACTGGCAAACTAATATTAAAAGCCCGAAAATACTATAATGGTATTTTTACGACGTAGAAAGAAAATGAGTTTAATTAATTAATAATTTAAATAAAAAGATCTTAATAATTCGAGAATTTTTAAAAAATTATAAATTAAATTTTTATACCTGATACGGGTAAAAGCTTTAATATTAAAAGGTGGTTATAAAATAAAATTTCGTTATAGGAAATTTTGAAACGATATAATAAAATTATACGAGTTATATTATTTAATAACGTATAAAATAACGTAAAAGGTATTTTAAATAATTTTATTTAGTAGAACCTGATTTTGCTAATATTAAAATTTAATTCGGATCCGATAAAAATAAAAAACGTTTATATCGCGAAATATTTAATACGTTTTTTTCGATATATATACAAAACGATAAATTTTACTTAGATATCTTTATAACATTTTATACGAATTCGATAAATTGCGAATTTATAAAAAGGAGAAGTTAATTTTCAAGCTTTATACGTCTGCTTTTATTTTTACGTTATATCTTAACGTTAGTTTTATTTTCGATATATTTTAGCAAACGTAATTAAATTAACGCGTCGTTTATTAACATTTCTAGTTTATTATAAAACCTTATATTTATTAACTTACGTAATCGGATAAACCGTTTATAATATAAATCCGAAACCGGAAACTAGGGAATGCCGTATTAACGGGTATTTCGGCCTATTACGATAATAAAATAATAGCCGGTCGAAATAAGAAAAAGTTATCGACTTATTAATTAATAATTGCGTTTTTTCTAATTATAACGCGTTTATAAAACCTTATAACGAGAATTAAATCGATATTATTTAAACTAAGACGTACGAAATTTTCGGTTATAATATAACCGTTATCGAAATTAAGATTACAGATTTTAAATCGTTATTTAATTATTACTAGGTTATATATATATATTTTTCCCTTATTTACCCAGTACGAAAAAGAGTTATAAAAGGGCTTTTAGTCGATAATATAAGTTTTAATAAAATTATTTTATCGAATTATTAGCTATCGTAATCGTTCGCTATTATTTACTATAAAACTAAAATTACGTTAAAAATAATTTTTATCGATATTTAGGCGAAAACGATTAAAATACCGGTACGAAATATTCCAGTAAATATAAGTATTCTGTCAGCAGTCACAGTGATCAAATGCAGGAATCTGGCAAAGTGCGCATGGTTATTCTAGGAAAAACTGAAGAAATCTGGGGGCGATCGCCCTTATATACACGTTTAACTGTATAAAGGATAATTCCTGGACAAAGGTTGTCCTAGGTAATATTTGCAGTTTAGACGTACCAGCCGTAAACACCTAAAAGCATTAATTGCCGACACGCCCTTTTACGTTAAGTAACCTTATTTACGTAATTTTTTAAAATTAAATTTAAAACTTTAGGAAAATCCATTAAAAAGTTATCAAAATCTTTAATCTGTATAGGATTTAAACCCTTATTTCCGTTATTCTCGTTTGAAATAAGGCTGCGTAATTAACCGTTATACCAAAAAGCCGGCCTTTTTACTTTACCGTTTTTTCGTAACCGTTTCGGAATACGGGGCTTACTTTTTCCGAAACGTTTCGAACCAGGTTAAGCGTTAATATAGGAAAACGCTTTATATATACCAACTTATTACGTTAAAGGTTTTATAACTTTAAAAATCGGTTTTATTTTTTAACGGTAACATTAATAAATAATTAAAATTATTACTTTTTAAATTCCCCTTTATAAAAAGCTATTAAATAAAAGTTTTTTTCCGGTTAATTAAGGAATATTAATTAATTATAAACTATATATAAAATATTAACGCCCTTAAGTAAAAATTAACGTAAAAAGTTATAAATACGTATAAACAGGTAATTTTATAAAAAGTTAAAGTTTTAAAATTAATAAATAAACGGATATTTTCAAGTAATCGTAAAAAAAATATTACGGTCGTCGCTTTTAATAACGAAAAACAAGTTTTAATAAAAAAACGCCCTTTTTCCTGTATAAAAGGAATTTAACGGAACCATTTTTTTGCCAGTTATTTTAATTAAATTTTAAATATTTTCTAACTTTTTTTATATTTTCTTAAATTTTAAATTAATTATAAACCGTTCGAAATTTGCCCTATTAAATAACTTTATAAATTCGTCGGTAAAATTATCTTTACTTTTTACGTATTAAAAATTAATATTTCTTTTTTGGATTTTTTAACATACATAATAATATTTAATTCGAATATAACGCTTTTTTCGTATTATTTATATCTTTTTTACCTATTTAAACGTATTTATATTATCCTTTAAAATAGGAATAAGATTTTTAAATATAAGCCTTAATTTTATCAAAAAATTTCTAATCCCAGCTACTTTTATAACTATTATTTCTGCTTTTACGTATTCTGCTTTTGTAATATATTTAATAATAACATTTTATAATTTTAAAATCTATAAAATAAACGTTTTAATTATAAAAAACATATAATTTGTTATAAACTTTACTAATTTATAATTATTTATAAAGCTTATATCTACTGCTTTAAATAACCTTAAATTATTATACTTATAATATAAATAATCTTTTCGTAATTTCCGATACCGAAAAAATATATTTAATATATTGTTTAAATATTTCGGCAATCTTTTAATATATTCCTAATATTTAAATAACGGGTTACTTATAAACCTTACTTAAATTAACGTTATAAACGTTATATATAATTTGTTAATATAACTTAAAAAGTTAAATTTCCTTATTAAGTTCGCATATTTAAACGTTTTTTCTTTACCAGTTACGTTATTATATTTTATAACGTATTTTAAATAATCCTTAACGAATAATATAAATTTTTTTTTTATCTCGTTTAAACCCATTAATTTTAATAACTTTTTAATATACTGCTATTAATTTAACCTAATATCTCCTATTAATAAAAAACGGACAATTCGTACGCTTAAATACCAATCCGCGTTATTTAAATCCTTAACTAAAACGTCCTTAATAATTTTCTTGGCGATATCCTTAAGACGTTACCTATTAAAACCGAAAAACAGGAAATTATCCATATATAAGGCAATAACGTTTCCTATCTTAAGGTTATAATATATCGCATCGTCCGAAATTAACGGACAAAAACCTTACTTCGCAAATATCTCTTTTATTCTTTCCTACTAAATAACTCCGGCTTACTTTAAACCGTATAATAAGTTCATCAACTTAATAACCCTTTTTTAAAAAAACCCATATATCTCCCTATCCTTTAAATACGTATCAAAATACTTTTTTAATATAGGAAACTATTTTATATAAATATTTTCCTTTAACTTACCGTTTAAATACATAACAATAAAATCTATCTGGAATATATATTACCCTAAAAGGGCAGTTAACGTTATTAAAATCCTTTAATACACTGTTTTTACGGTACTTACTATTATTTCGTTATAATTAATTCCTTTTCGCTATATAAATCCTTTTACGCAAATACGTACCTTATATTTATTTAGCTTTCCTATAAACGTATACTTCTTTCTTAATACTTATTTAGCATTAATAAGGTACCTTTAAGTAATTTCGTTAAAAAGTATAAATTTAAAAGTTCCGCGCGAAAGGTTCTTTTTAATCTCTATAAAAATAGCCTTAAGCCACATTTTTCGTTCTAGGCTTTTTATAGCTTTTTTTAGGGTCGGGCCATTATTTATAACAATAAATAACCTATAAATATTAATATCCAATATGTTAATTACTTATTCGTATTCGTAATTATTCCGGATAACCTGATCGGCATTTCCAAAATTATTAAAACGGTTTTTATCGTTACTCAACGGTAATAGGTTAAAATAAAAGGTATATAAGCTATTTTCGCTTTTGCCTTTTTGGGTTAAAGTTAACTTTAATTTTTAAATTAATTTTAGGGTTTTATTTAAAGCTTTTAAAGTATATAGCTTAGGAACAGTTTTTTTCGGACATCCCCTTTTGCGTTTAACCTGCTTGGTTTCTTAGTCCGTATCGTCCTTTAAAACGACGTTATCGTCCTTATTTTTCACTTTTACGCCCTGCTTTTAACGGTATCTCAGACGCTTCTGTACGGGCTATAAAAGTGATCGGATAATATCCTTAGGGCTAAAAGGTTTACCTAGCTCTTCCAGGTCTTCGTAAACAGTAACATGCGGTATTATAAGTAACCTACCGCCCTTTAGCAGCCATACCTTGTAGTTATATGTCTCTTAATAGCCTAGCAGCATTCCCTTTGCTTTATCATATCATCTCTTCTCTCTTGTTAGAGCTTCAAATCTCTGATTTCATCCTCGACCGACCTATATCTATGTTCTCGTGCCCTAACGTTCTCCCTGATCCTACTTAAGTTAGTGCCCAGGGACGTATAAAGCTTGTTTAATTCTAATTAAGGCTGTTATTTCTATATAAAAATCTTATATCGGTTTTTTAACTATCGTTACTAAGGCAATATAATTTCTTTTATAAAAATCTCGAAAACAGGTTTTTTTCCTACCGCTACGTTTATCGTAAGCTTTTATTTTTCCCCCTTACTATAAAATTTTTTATTTTAAGGGTTTTCTTAATCGAAAGAAAAAAAAAATAAATCGTTATTTGTATATTTTCTATCCCGTATAAAAACGAAACCTTTATCGGGTAAATTACTTTATTCGATTATAAAGAATTACCCTAAAATACGTTTTTATTATTCGTTTATTATCGTTAACCGCTTACTTTCTTTTAAGTTAACTAAACAACTCCTTTTTAAATCTCGTACCCTTTTTATTAACTTAATTTGCAAATAATTACTTCGTTTAACGTATTACGGTTGTTAATTAACCAGAAAATGTTATTATATTAATAGTTACAGTAATTAAATATAGGAATTTAGCAAAGTACGTATGGTTATTTTAGGAAAAACTAAAAAAGTTTAAGGGCGATCGCTTTTATATATACATTTAACTATATAAAGGATAATTCCTAGATAAAGGCTGTCCTAGGCAGCATCTGCAACCTAGACGCACCAGCCGTAAGCACCTAAAAGCACCAATTACCGACATATTACGATAAATTATAATATACATAAAATAAATAAAACTAGACGTATAAAATCGTTCGAAAACTTTACGATGTCTCCGTTATTATTTTTATACCTTTATATTTTATAGATAAAGAAGTAAATTAAATTAAGAAATACTTAAATATCGGCTTTATATATTTTATTAAACATATAAAATATATAGTAAATTACGACATTTAATCTAACGCTTTAAATAAGGCGAAAAATAATTAAAAATATAAGGAATTAGCTTTTATACATTTATAAGCTTTAATATAGTAAGTATTAATAATAATTACTAAATAACACCCTTTTAAAAAGTTATAAGGCCGATAACTTAATAATATAATAATACGTTTCTTTATATTATTTTAACGATTTTATACTAAAGGCTACGATTCGGTTACTATTTAAAACGTACTTATTAAAAATAATTAACTATTATAACTAAAGGTATTACGAGACTAACTATCTCTGCCGCTATATTAAATCTAATTAAAAAGCTAATATTATAACCGGTAAAAGGCCCGTTTTGTTCCGGGATAAAAACGATAAAACCGAACGCCGATTAAACTATAACCCGTTGGAAAACTATCGGAAAAGTCGAAATTTCTTTATATTATGTACGTAACGTTATTTTTAACTACAATATAATTTTTATTTATTTATTCCAACTAGTAAATACTTTAAAATTACTAATAAATTTATAATAAATTATATTAGAGCTGTTAAATACGAAAAAAACTAAAGTTAAAAAATTAA